>WHVE01000725.1:0-66308 GCA_015178995.1 Trichophaea hybrida
CCTATGCCATCTTTTGCAATTATTTATAATCTGTTTCTTTATCTTTCAAAACCAGTTTCATCACTAGAAATTCTAATCTTTATTCATGCAATGCCTAAACCTGCTTCTTTCAAAACACATGCAATCACTAATCATCGATCCTCATTGATGACTGATTCTTACATCACACAACTGCAACAGTAGCTTCCCCTTCTACACACCAGTTCTTTTATGTTCATTGATTCAGGTTGAGCTGGTTGTTTTGCCTCGAATGTATCAATGGCTTGCACTCCATCAATATTTGTTGCTAGCTCCCTGCTTTATTCATTACATCCTTTCCACTTTACCAAATACTGCAGTTAAGTTTTCAATATTTCCATGGTTTCAATACATTCTACCATACATTCTCCTTTACCAACTACTACCATGAGTGGTGGTGGTTATACCACTTGCCCCACAAGAGGGACCTCTGCTACCTTCTATTATCGAAATATTGGTTGCACTGGACAGAAAAGAATGTTCTTTGGTAGTCTTCATTGAGAGACCCATGGGCTGTCAACCGCCAGAATTTTGTATGCTTGTAATCTTGTTTCTAGCTGTGTCTTTGTATAGCAATATTTCTGGCATCCATCTATTTATAATTACTAGCTTTGTGCTTTTGGCCTTGGCACCAGTATTTGTCTGCTTGTTTCACTTGAATGTCCTGTGCTTTTATTATCTCCACTGCTATCAGGTCAAAGTTTTATTTCATTGTATAGGCTATCTGTACTGTATTGAGATCTCAAATATCTTGTTGCTTTTTTCTGGTTGTTGTCCAAAGGTCATTCATGAATGACAATTGTAATTGCCAATGAATGGTAAGCAATCACTAGATTCAAATATGCTATTGATTGAAGCACACTCTACTATTGGTAGCTACTGAATCAAAATATTTTGTTGATAATTAACAATGGCTCCAATATATTGTTCTATTATGGTATTGATTCTTTTGGTTTGCAAATTGATTGGTGGATGAAATACTGAATGTAATCATTGCTGTATTCCCAGCCTTTGACAAACATAGTATGAAAATTCATATGCAAACTAAGATTCTCTATTTGATACAACAGTAACCAGTAATTCAAACAGTTGCAAATCCTCATAAACAAACATTGATCCTAAGTTCTTCCCATCAATGTTATTGTGGCATGGAACCAAAGATTTTGTTTTTATAGTTTGTTCTCTACCACCAATGTTGGATCAGTACTCTTGCTTTGTGAGGGTCTCACCATGAAGTTCATACTCAAATCCTTCCATGGCTGTTGTGGTAATTGCGGTAGTTTTAACCATCCCTGAATATTTTATTTTTACGGTGTACTGAATTGACAGGTGTGGCAATTACTAATGAATCTATTCTTATAAATGTTCATTCTCTCCTCCCAATGACTTCTACTCAGATGTTCAAAGGTTTCAGTGTTCTTTGATGGCCTGCCCATGGGGATTCATAATATTCTTGAAGTAGACATATTGTTTCTTCAACTGCTACTAGGTATCCTTCGGTAGCATATATAGAGAGTTCTTCAATGTAGTCATTCAATCATTCTTGGCAATCATTTCATACTCCATTCTTCAATTCCTAAAGGCCAATTGTTTAGTTTTCCAGGCTCATAATCCGAAAGAATGATAGTATAATTCTGTTCTGTATATATTTTTGAGATTTTCCATTTTGTATATGATTAGTTAGATCTTTTATATCCATCCTTGAGGGGCATGTCTTCCACTATTCTATTCAATAAATTGGTATACTCTGTCTGATTATCTAGATGGTAGATTATTTTAAACTTTAATCATGATGAAAATTCTGATCATTGGATTTGTCTTCCGGTCAGTAATTTTGAAGTCATAAAGTATTCAACATTTTTGTAGTCTGTCAGTATCATGATCAGGTATGCAGATATTTTGCATTCTGGTCTTCTTTGTTGCAGGCTGTTCACAATGGCTTCTAATTCCTGATTGTAGATTTCGTAATGTACTTTTGCTAGTGTATGCTTTTTCGCGAAGAATGCCACAGAATGTAAAATATTTTGCTCTTCATATTGTGAAAGTACTCTTGCTGCCATGCAGCTTTATGTATTTGTCTCCACAACTATTTCTTTATTGAGATTGAAGTAAACCAACACTTGTGCCCTTGTAAAGGCCACCTATAGTTTGGCAAATCCTGTCTTTTGATCTGCTCCCTAGTAATCAATACCTGTTTCTTTGTAAGTTTGGTTGATGGCTGCACCATTTAGCTGTAGTCTTTTATTAACTTTTGGTAGAAAATGATCTATTCTAAGGATACTAGTATTTCTCTGAGTTTGCTTGATGCTTAATGTTCCTTTACAGCCTGGACTATCTTATTGTTTATCTGAATCCAATTAA
This sequence comes from Trichophaea hybrida, assembly GCA_015178995.1. Taxonomy (NCBI): domain Eukaryota; kingdom Fungi; phylum Ascomycota; class Pezizomycetes; order Pezizales; family Pyronemataceae; genus Trichophaea; species Trichophaea hybrida. The sequence continues at coordinate 2,380 of WHVE01000725.1, forward strand.
CTCCTACTGTCAACCCCTTGTATTTCACCTCCTCCTGGTGGAACTTGCATTTGTCTGCTTTCAGGTACAATTGTACTTCTTTGAGTATTGGTATAACCATATGGATGATTTTCTTATGTTTCTTTGTATGGTGTGTGTAAATCAAAATGACATCCCCCAAGGCTATGCGGAATATGACCACAATGGGACGTACTATATCAATCATGAATACCTCCAAAGATGGTAGTTTCTTTGACAATCTGAATACTATTATAAAAGATTCAAATAGACTATGACAGATTTTAAAAACTGTCTTCCACTCAGGTCCTTGTACAATTCTGAGGATATTGTAAGTATTTCTGATGTCAATTTGGTATATGTATCAGCCTTGAAGAGTTTTCACAAGGTTTCTTAACTTAAGGGTAACAGGTATCGATTCTGGATTGTTTCTTTGTTCAGTTCTAGAATGTCAATACACCACTTCAATCCTGAATTAGATTTTGGTGTGATCAATACTACAGCTCTGTATGGCAATGATGAAAATATAATAAATTGTTTTGCCAAGTTCTTCTCAATCGATTTCTTTATGACCTGTGATTCTTCTCAGGATAAACTGTTGATATACATAAATTGTGGTGTCAAACCTTCCAGTCATTTGATTCTATGGTCATATGGTCAGTGTCATAATAGTTTCTCAGCAAAGACTATATTGAATCATTGGAGGAACTCATGGTATACTTTTGGTATTAATTGTTTGAGAGGTTTTTTTTGCAGATCCTCAATTTTATAAACTTTGTTGATTTCATTCAAAATCACCATATATATCTTGAGTATGTCATTCTTGTTTTTGTACATAAAGGGCATTGCTGCTATGGCATATATATCCAACTTTGGTTTTTCCAGATCTTTTTGTATTTCCATATTATGTCCTCATTTTCATATGCTCAAATGATATTGGCAATACTGTTGGAAGAAATTGCCTTTGAAGTCTACTGTCTTGCTTTGAAATTTGATTGTGTTATTATGGATTTGTAACCAAGAAAGTCCCAATACTATGGGGTAGTGTCTTAACTTTGTAACAAATGCTGGTAGTTGTTCCTGATATCTGTATATTCCTAAGCTTAGTTATTGCCATTGTGGTCATGATTCCTTGACTCAAAAAGCCTTTCATCAATCACTTGCAGTGTTTGGGAGTCTTGCAGTTCTTTTTCTTCCAATTGATGATGGCAACCAAAATACTTATTCACAAATACTATTCCTGTAGCTGCACAGTTGATTGATGAATGTATATCAATCGATTTGACTATGATTCTAAGTAACATTTCACAATGAGGTATTTAATTTCAATTGAAACATTTTTTATTCCCACACTATTGATAGAAAACAGTAAAATGCTGAAACTAGACTTAACATTTATTGACAAAGGGGATTCACGTCCAGTACTATGACCAGTGTTATTGTACTGGTCTGGACTTTTTGCAATTCCACGATCATGTTCATTTCTATCCCACGATCTAGCTTTTCAATGAATGGATAGATATCCACCTGTTCTGATTCTGCTTCAAATGACTGTGGAAAACTTGCTTCATAATGTCTGGAATCACCACAATATATGAATAATCTTCTGTCTCTTCGATACTTGAATGGCCTATATTGGATTTTTATTCTGTTGCTTGCTAAATGAACAAAAGAGATAAGATGATGATAACCTGCTACCATTTCCTCTGGGGTTACCACATGGGTGCATGAGGTATTGTTTGCAGTTTCATGTTTCTTTTGCCCTGCTACATGTCATGTTAGTCTGTGCACATCTGGGACATGGAATTGGGCATCTCGTTTTGAGCTCATATTGTTAGATTTTCTGACATTGGATTGACTGTTACAGTTTTGTAGTAAATCCATCAATTTGTCAGACTGGCCTTGTCCTAGTATATCTCATTGGGCTGCTATACTCCAATTGAATCGTATCCCCCAATGGAATTCTGCATTGTCTTGTGCAAATTTCTGTTTATTTTGTCAGAGATTGAACAGTTTTTTATTTGCTGTGGCTCATATATCCTAATCTCCAAAAGCCAGCTATTGAAGATCTAAAAGTCTTTCTGGTCATTGTGGCTTGAGATTTCCAGTTTTTGTCTCGATGTATAGTTGGATTTAATTCGCAGTAAGACCTTCCTTACTGTTGCCTGCATACTGTATTTTTGACTGTTCATCAAAGAATTATATCAGTTTATCTGCAATTTTCATTTGAAATTGTGCCATCCAATCTCAAACTGCTTTTGTATCAGTTTTGAATAATTAGAGGAGCCTGCTGCCTTCATGGATCCAATCTTCAGTATTGCCACCACCTGTTATTTCTGCCAATGCTCATAATCTGTTGACCTGCATTTGACATATTTTCCATTCCTCATCTATAATTCATAGTTGATCCTGTGCATCTTTGAGTTTCTGTCTTGATTCTTCCATATCTGTTGTTATTCTGTTCTCCAGATATTGCACCAGGGTGGTGATTTTGGTTGGTAACTTCCTGTGTGTACAAGTGGATACTATTGCTGCCAAGTTTCTAACTTCATATTTTATCAATGCCAGTTCTTTATATCTATTTGCTTTGTTTTGTTAGACGTCCGGTCTTGCCTGTAGCAATTTGATTAGTCTATTTGCTTGAATAATCATTCATTTATTCAGTTGCCCAATATGATTCTTGATTCTGAATATTGGTTCTTCTGCCATTTACTCTATCTAGTTCTATTCTCAATGACTGCTATCAGGGCATTATACTGATTGAGTGCTGTCAAATCCACTTGAATTGTTCATAATATTATATCTTGAATACTTGCTATTCTTTCAATATGGTGTAGACAATTCTTCAAACTGTTGCTCAACATAATTACTTGTATTATCACAAGGTTGTTGGTGCAGATAGTTGTTGATATTGAACTATAACCCTTGTAATACATATACTACTTCCAGATAATCATTGCAAATATGTTCCCACTAATTGTTTTTCCAATAAATTCAACAGTTATTGGTACAAAAAATATCATACCAAGTACAGCTACTGGGGCTGAACATTTTAATACCTAATATTGAATGGTTTATGGTCGTTTAAGTGGTAGAGGTTTCACACTGGATGCAACTCAAACTTGCTACATCGTTCGTTTTGTTTGAATTGATAATACTCTTCAATTTCTTCAACGTTTGCTTGAATATTTTCTTGTATACAGTATATTTCTGCAAGTAGTAGGGTGTATTGTGTTGATGTTTGGCTAGATACCAAGTCAAAAGGGGTTTGAAACCAAGGGTCTAGAGTGAGCAGTGAATGCAGTTGGACTCTGCAATGCAGTCAAACAAGGAATTGAATTCTTCCACTTCATATTTGCAGATTGTGGGGGCAAACAAGTGCTATAGTTTTTTGTAGGCAAAGAAGATTGTTGATATTGAATGATCGTGATCCAATTCTGTAGATGTTTCTGAATAATATCAATAGTAAATACAATCCTAGGTTTCCTTGTTTACAAATTGAACTAAAAGTAATACTGATTGCCAAAGATATTTGGATTTGTGGATCTTTGAAATTTCCACAGATATAGTAAACAGATCAGTTTTCAGTAGGAGTGGATACTCAATCTATTTTGGAAGTTGCATACTGATTTGAACACATTGCCGGGTATCAAGAGTTCTGGGCCTCAGTATCAGGAATGTGGGGCTTGGGGATTTAGGGGTTATACAAACCGAATACCGGGAAGGCTAAAGAATCAAAAATGGCCTGTAGCTAAGGGATGAGGACTGAATGCAAGAGACTCGATCCGGAATCACCTAGTGTGAAAGAAGTGAAAGCCAAATCCAACTGATTGTTTTATAAACAAGAGAACGAGTGAAGAACCAAATTTATCCTCCACTGAATGCCTGGCCTATAGACAGTGGTTCACTCGTTCCATAATACATCTGAACTCCTGCTTTCATTGTACACTGCTTTTGCACAATTCTGTTGTTTCCATGATTTGAAACTTGATTGTGTTTTTGTCGTACTTCAGCCTCCGTTTGCAACCAGATTTGATTTATGTTGTACTTTAGCATCCATTTAACACTTGATTTCGTTCTCATTGTGTTTTAGCCTCCATTCGAAATCTGATTTCATTTTTATTGTTCTTCAGCCTCTATTTGAAACTTGATTTTGTTTATTTTGTATTTAATCTTTGATATTATTCACTGATCATCACTCCACCACAATTCGTCACTCAGCACTACCGTAACCCAGGGGGTGTTGCAGGTGAAGTGACAGTGGTAATAGCCTGAATATAAAAGTATTGATGTATAAACTGAGAATATATTGGTAGAATTGATTGTTGACAAGTTCCTCTGTCAAGGTTTTATTACTTGAAGTGCTAGGGGCAATAGAATTCAAACTGAGATTCAGAATCGCAAGTATTGCAAACAGGACAGAAAACTCGAAATCTGGAATCACCAAAGTGAAGAGAAGTTCAGCAGAAGCTATTCAATTTTTTATCAACTAAAAAACAAGTGAAGAGCAAACCAATCCTCTGCTATAACTTCCTCCTTATATACAATAAATATGACTGTTATTTCATTTACCCACTTGTTCAATATATATTTGAATCTCATTCAACATTGTATACCTCCTGAACCATGTCCAAGCTCATAAGATCTTTTGCCATCAGTGTTCTCCCATTTTCTTTGTAAATTTATAATAATCCGTTTACTTATCTTTCAAAAGCTGCTTCATCACAGGAAATGCTGTTTGTTATTCTTGTAATGAATGTTTTGAAATAAATATATCTCCTTATCATCGATCATCATTTGATAAATGGTCCTCACTTTCCACAACTGTAACAACACCTGAATGTCAATAAATTTGTATTCTGTGTGCAACAACTGCCTGGCAAGGTAGATATATACAATCCAATGAGGCAAACATACATATTGCCTTCAATATAATGATTATAATCAAATATGGTACATTACGCTGTGGAATTCTAGAATGAAACAACTTGATTGAAATGAGTATGGTAGTAATTGGAAAGACGAAAAGATTAGATGGTGGGTTGCAAGACCACAAGAGTATACAGGCAGTTATTGAATAAGATCAATCTATAATGTATAATAATTGCTTGAATAGTTGCTATCATTGTCAAAATATTATTGGTTGTCATTGCGCCACCTACTGAAGACCGAAAGATACAATATCCGGCACTTCAACTGTTTTAGTAGTATCGGCAGTACCAGTAGTATTTGCAGTATCAGCAAAATCCACAATATCTGCAGGCCCAGCAGTATCTTCAGCCCCAGTAGTGTCTACAGCCCCAGCTCTACAAAATATGAAATACCATCAAATAGTTGGTTAAACATCCAATTCCCTTCAAAAATGTGTTAAAATATTGTATAATTACAGTCTTTTGACTGAAAATACCCCACTTGAAGATATAAATAATAAAAACAATTTCAATTTTACTTATTTCTATATTGATAATACTATTAGAAACAAGTCAGGTATATACTTCCACCCTTTATACGGATAATTTCTCAGCATTGTTTCAAAGAGCATTGTGAGGGTTTCAAGACTCGGAGTTCTAGGGGTTATAAAAACCAAACTAAGATTCAAAATTGCAAGTATGGCAAACAAAACAAAAGATTGAAATCTGGAATCACAGGAGTGAACAGAGGTTGATATCCAAGCTATTGATTGTTTTGTAGACTAGATCTCAAGTGAAGCACAAACCTATCATCTACAAGTCCATAAGCAATATATACAGCTATTGTGATTGTTGTTACCTTTGCTTACTTGTGCTGAAATATATTATAAGCTCACCCAACTATGTCCGCCACCCTTTCAACCTGTGGCTCATGCCATAACCGTCATGCCCTATTTACAACACAACCAACAAAATCCGTTTCCTTCCAACAATACCAGATTCCCTTTGTAACCTTCATATCGTCTTTATCAATCACTCTTGCATCTTCAATTCTTACCTGACACAACCATTACAGTAGCTCCCCCCCCAATAAACCGAGTCCCTAAGAGATTGCTGATCCAGGCTTGCCAGGTCATTCTGTGTGGAATACGTAGATAGCTTGAAGTCTGTCAACATTGATTGCTGGTTCCAAGCTTCTTACATCGTATCCGTTCTACTTGACCAGATAGTGCAGTTGACGCCAGAGCACTGTGGAGTTTTTGATACTTTCCACTACGTATTCTTCTTCTCCGTCCACAATAATGGGTGGTGGTGGCGATTCATGTTGGCCTGGTAGTATATCATCCAAAACCTCGCTCAGACGAGAAATTGGTTGTACTGGATGGATATGGGTGTCCTTGGGCAGTTGCAAATAGTAGGCCCATGGACTGATGATTTCTGTTATATTGTATGGTTCCAGGCATTTCCAGTCGAGTTTTTTGCTTGGTCGCTGTGTTGTAATATCCCTCGCCCCTATTCATACCCTGTCTTCGATCTTCTTTTCGACTCCTGCCCTTCGATTCTTGTCTGCCTGTTCCACTTGAATCATTTGTGCTCTCATCATTTTGGCTTTCATTTGTTGAAATACCTCATTCATTTATTGGAAAAGGGAATTGGCATTCACTTCCATAATATCATTGCTGTGTTGAACTGGGTGTTGGCTGAAAGTAATTCTTGGATGAAAACCATAGTTGCCAAAGAATGGTGAACATCTTGTTGTCTCCGAAATGTAATTGATTGATACGAATTTCGCTATGGATCACGATTCTGTTCAGTCATCCTGTTGATAATTGACGAAGGCTCTTATTTATTGTTCCATGATGGTATTCATTCGCTCTGTTTGGCCAGCCATTTGTGGGTGGAAAGCAGTTTAAAGTCTTCATTTTATTCCTAAACTTTTGCAAATGTGTTTCCAGAATTCCAGGTGGAATTGGCAACCTTTCTCTGATACAATAGTGTCTGGTAAGCCATGCAATTTGAATACGTCCCATATACACATTTCACCCAGCTTCCTTTCATCTGTATAATTTGGCCATGGGACCAAATGCCTCATTTGTGACGATCTATCAACCACAATCCATATGGTGTTGTAACTCTCACTTTCAGGAAATCCTACTACAAAATTGATACTCAGGTCTTTCCATGGTTGTTGCAGTTTTTCCAGTGGTTTGAGCCACCTATGAGTCTTTTGGTGGATTGCCTCTTCACGTTGACCAATGCGGCAATTCTGCACATAACAATCCAAGTCATTTCTCATGCCTTGCCACTGATGATGTTTTTTGAGTAATTTGAGGATTATGGCTCATCCTGGATATCCGGCTGCCGGTGTATCGTAATGATCTGTGATCCATTGGAGTTTTGGTGTCTCATTCTTCTTTGGCTTGGGTGTATCATGTGTGGATCGGAGATGAAGTGGTGATAGATAAAGAGGATATACTGGATACAAAGGGAATCAGGTATGATTGGTTGCGTTGAAAATCTGGCATAATCGTTTTGGCGTAAGCCACAGGTCGAAAGGCTTGCATACATTGTTGGGCATGATGAGGATGTACTTTGGAATGAGTAAGATATGGTGATGATGGTCGAATTTGCGGTATATAAGGCCAATGGATTGCTGAGGATAGGTTTGTTCTTCGCTCATTCTCTAGTCTACAACACGATCCATAGGGTCAGCACCAACCTCAGTTCACATCTGGGATTACAGATGCTGGATCCCCTGTTTTGTTTGCACTATTTGCAATTCCGATATATAGTTTGGTTTTCATAATTCCTAGAACCCTGAGCTTTGAAACATTGACAGAAGAACAAATCTACAATGGATTTTATCAGATATAGTTCAGGATATGTGCTACTATTATCACCAATGTGGCTGTTACTTTTGTCACAGCCTTTGCAATCTCCAGTGACTGGTGTTTATATCAATTGGCAACTTCGAAAACTGATTAACAGTGCACAGTTTCTGGAAACACAAAGTTGTAGTGTTTATCTTGAAATTCCGATGAGAAGGATCCAATATTCTCAGGTAAATGCCAGTATACAGCAGCAACAAACCACAGCAATGCCACATCTATTTCTTTGACCTAGTAGGTCAAACCAGGGATCTTTAAGAACAAGATCCATTCCACGCTGTTGATAGTAGTGACACAATTCTCATTGAAACTGATGAACCATTCAAATTATGTTTCTGGGACACACAACAAGCAGTTTCCCCTTGCAATAATTACAGAACAGAAGCTGTAGGAAACAGAGAAGGACTCTCAATCAACGACCCAGTATTCAAAAACTTCTGAATCAAATACTATGGTCTTCATATTAATCACATAAATGTGGAACCATGTAATGGCAAACATATTTGTGAAGGCACTCACACGATGATTGGCAGAGCCGCAGAAGGCCAAACCGTAGGTTTCCAGGCTACCATCAAAGAATGACCAAAACATGAAGAAAACGAGATATCATGGACAGATTAAAACAAGCAAAAGCAGCATAAAAGACAGGAAGTAGCCTGGAAATTACACTCTGCTTCTTTACCAACTCTGCTGATTATTGTAACAACACCAAGTAAGCATGAGGTGTTGTTCTTGTAAAAAAGTCTATGGTCAATCCAGTTTTAAAAGCAGAAATTAAAGCAGCAATCCAACAGATCTAGGAAAACACAAACAAAGTCAGAGATTGCTTGACACTCAGAGAACCCTACTCCCTCCATACAGCTGCCTCCCTACATCACATTCAGGATGTCGGGGGAATCTTTCAAAGCAACCCCAGATGTGATGTGGACCAGGGAATTACAGCAAGCACGGGAGAATGGAACATCAGCAAATATGGAGTCCCTGAATAAAGAACAGCTCAGGAGTTATATCCGAGAAATCAACACAGATCTGACAGCCCTTGCACAGGTGCTAACGACCAGCGGGTTGAACAAATTTCTAAAGGTATGGCAATCAGTGATGAATATGAATGCATAAATATGAGTGTTGTTGGATGAAGGAATGATATTCATCACGGAAAGGAACAACCTGAAGCAGGAGTTACTTCTGACACAGCAGAAGTTAAACCCAGGTGAAGAAAAAACAACGGAATGTAGTCATGGGGATTCAATGGAAAAAGTCCAGAACCTGGAACAACAACTGGAGGAATGGAATCCAGACTAGGCGGAACTGAAACAAGACCTGGAGGATGCTCAGGCACAGATGGAGAGATTCAAATTACTGGCAGAAGAAAATCGGGAACAGGTAATGTGAATATTGAGGTTAACAGAAGAAAAAACGGAATTAAGAGAAGAAAAAGAACTGGAAGCGAAGGGGAATGAAATTGCCCACTTGTCCGAAAACAACAGGAAAGATCAAAAATGATGGGAAGTGCAGTTAGCTCTGAAATGCGCTGGAAAACCCAAGATGTTCAACACTGAACAGATCAAGCGAAGATACATGATGGGACGTCTCGCAGGGATAGTCATGTCACAACTCAGGCCACACTGCCACCAAATCTCGAGGGAAGCAAAACTCGATTCCTTCAAAGACCTGAATGACCTGTCAGACCTAGCTTTCGCAGATCAAGACAAAGTAACAATGGCCAGGAGGGAACGCTTGAAGCTCAGGCAGCTAGACCGCAAATTCTCCTGGTATTACATGAAATTGCAACAATATATGGTGGATATCAAATCGAATGTGGAAGCCCAGCTCGATGCACTATGAAACTGGCTATCCAACGAGCTGAAGCACTCTCAATAACATACCGAAATACCCAAAAACCTGGTCGAATTTGTCCAGTTTTGCTCAAAAAGAGATTAACAAATAAAAGCACAAGCTGTGTAAAGGATGACAGGAAGATGGGAAGGTAAATATAAACAGTCTAACCCAACATCCAACACCACATCCACTCCAGAGTTGGCACCTGCAGGAACAGTAGCAGGCTATTTTGGCTCTGCACAAATAGACCTTTCAGCAGTCAATGGAAGAAAAATTCCTCTAGCAGAGCAGATATGATAATGGGATGGAAGATTATGCATGCACTGTGTAGATAGCAGATATTTTGTAGTATCATACCCAAGGAAGTTGAAGGCAGTATCAGGACATATAGAGATGACTCTGTTTAGGGATTCAGGAAAAGGGAAAGAAGTCAAAAAAACAAAGAATGTGGAGTAAGGGCAACTTTAGTCCAATGCAATAAAGATGGCAATTGCGCTGGAAACAAATCTCCTTTGACAGTCAATGCTGGTTTTGGTATTTAGCAATGTTCTATTCAAAGCACACACATCAATGAGTGTTTGATGGAAAGCCAGCACTTCATCATGAAATGTGCACCGAAAATAGAAGACAAGATCATCAATACCCACACTTAGATAGAGTACGGAGTGACAGGAATAGCATTTATTGACAATGAATTTGTTCGCCATCATCGGATAACAGAAACAGAAACAACACAATTGAGAGAGCTGGAAGTAATAGACACAAGACCCATTGAATCAGGAACAATCACCACCATGGCTAAATTGGACTTAGAAATTCGTAGACATCAAGAACACTTACCAGTATTTGTGACAAAACTAGGACACTGCCCAATTGTACAAGGACTACAATGGTTACAACTTCACAATGTTTCAAACAAATTTCAAAACAATTCAATGAGATTCAAAACAGATTTCTGCCAACAACCCTGTCCACACTATTCAAGCATATGGGTATGGAGTAATCACATGGAAAACACTTAAGTATCCAACAAACCAAGCTAGATATATGTGCAATGGTGGCAGCACTATTCCTGAGATGAAACAAGAAGGAGAAACTCAAAGAGTTTGCGGTAACCCTATATGGAATCAACAAAACCCTAGAAATCAAGGACCTCCAAGAGAAACCACTGGAACAATTAATCCCAAAGGTATACCATGAGTTTCTCCCCCTCTTTGATGAAGTAATTGCTGAATAACTACCACCACAAAGACCATACGACCACAAGATTATACTCCAAAATGGCTTCACTCCCCCTTTTAGACCAATTTATAGTTTATTGAGGGAGGAATTTCAAGTCCTGAAGGAGTAGCTTGAAAACAATTTGTCAAAAACATTCATCAAATCATCATCATCACCATGTTGAGCTCTGGTATTGTGTGCACCAAAACCCAATTCAGGTCTACGATTGTGTATGAATTCAAGAGGCTTGAACAAAGACACAATAAAAGTCAATATCCACTGCCACACATCGAGGATACCCTGCTGAGACTAGCGAAAGCCAAGTGCTATACCGAACTGGTCATCTGGGATGCCAATGATATAATCAGGATTGCTGAAGGTGACGAATGGAAAACCACATTCAGAACCCACTACGGTCTATTCAAATCTCTGGTCATACCCTTTGGACTTACCAACGCACCAGCGTCCTTCCAGGAGTTCATCAGCAACACCCTTCACCCCTTCCTGGACATGTTCTGCACTGCTTTGTTGCATGACGTCATTCTCTACACTGATGACTGAACCGAATATAAGCAACACGTCAGAGCAATCATGACAACACTAAAGGAAGCAGGACTGTATCTAAAGGCAGAAAAATAAGAATTCCATCCACAAGAAGCCCAATATCTCAGACTAATAGATGGAGTCAATGGATTCAGCATGGACCTGGAGACAGCAACAGCAGTTAAGGAATGGGAAGGACCCAGTACATTCAAGTATGTCCAAGCGTTTCCGGGATTTGCCAACATCTATTGAAGATCTATATGGAATTACAGCAGGGTGGTCCAATCATTCACTGAACTCACAAAATAGATAGTGCCGTTTCAATTCGGGCCCGATCAAAAGCAAGCATTTGCTAAATTGAAAGAAGGATTTGCAATAGTACCGGTCCAAGCACATTTCGATTTCGAAAATGAAATCGTTCTGCAAACAGATGCCTCAAGCTACATGTCTGAAAGACTACCATCACAATATGACGACCAAGAAATTCATCATCCAGTAGTATTCTTCTGCAAGAAACGTGCTTGCACAGAAGAGAATTACGAAATTTACAATCAAGAACTTGGGACTATTAATCATGGCCTAGAATAGTAGAGACCAGAATCACAAGGGTCAGTAGACCCAGTGATAATACTGACAGACCACAAGAACCGTGAATACTTCATAACGTCAAATGCCTCAACAGGAAAAAAATGAGATGATCTGAATCTCTATCAAGATTCAAATTCAAGATTGTTTACCACCCAGAAATACTGGGTCAATAGCCCGATGCACTGACCAGAATGCCAGAAGACATTCTTGCGCACAGGGGGGCACAAAAAACTCATCAAATCATGCCAAAGACAGAGAATTCTAATCAGAGAATTTAAAAGGAATTGGTGGTAGCATTTGAAAAAGTAGTCAATCAGAATTATCAGGAGGTCAATTCAAAAGACCTGTAGAACTGGATTCAAAATTTATGCAACAATTGCCCACTCGATAGCAATGAAGGACCATATGTCAACGCAACAGAAATTGTCAGCAAAGCAGAACCAGACAAACTCCGACTGATAAAGGATCATTATAATATACTGGCAGCCGGAGACCTGGGACGAGCCAAAACCCTCAAACTGCTCAAAAGGAATCATCAAAGGCCAGACATAACATCAGATGTAGACAGATACATATGGAACTGCTATGTATGCCAATGCTGTCAGGAAAACAATCAAACTACCCACGGATGGCGTAAACCATTAGAAATACCACAACAACTATGTAAAAACCTGAACAAGTATTGTGTGGTAGAACTATCAGAAAGTAAGGAATACAATGCCATATGGGTAGTAATCAATAGATTGTCAAATATAAATGATTTAGATCCATATCAAATGATTCAGACAATAAGACGCTGGGTGAAATGTTTATATGAGAGGTAATCAAATTATACAGCTTACCAGACACTATAGTATCGGACAGAGGACCTCAGATTGCCTTGGAATTCTGGAGACACGTCTGCCAAAGATTGGATGTTGAAAAAGACTTGCAACTGCATTCCATCCACAGATGGGTGGCCAAATGGAAAAAATGAATGCCATCATGGAGCAATACCTGGGAGCCTCATCAATTATCAACAGAAAAACTGGATTCAATGGTTACTTATTGCAGAGTCCACATTTAACAACCATACCTCAGCAACAATGGGATGCTCACCATTCTTTGGCCATTACAGATTTCACCCAACAATGACCTTCTGTCTACATCCAGTTCAAAACGGCAATAATATTAGGGAAGTAATCACCAATACCCTCTCCTGCAAGATGAATGGGATGATTGAACAGATGACAGCCGAAATGTTGAGAGCTCAAACGATTCAAGCAATGCAGGCTGACAAGCATCAACAAGAGTGAGTGGAGATGTAGATAAGGGACAGGATATGGATGGATACCAGGAACATTTCAACTCAACGACCAAGCAAAATACTTGCTAGCAATGCCTGTGACCATACAAAATCAACAAAGTCATCAGCCCTTGGGTCTACCATTGAAAACTTCTCAAGGTCGTCCACATCCATCAAGTACAACCAATCTCTCGCCCAAGTAATGCTTTGGAGAATGAATGGCCAGGACAAATCGAACCACCACCGCCACCAATTGCTGTGGATAGAGAAGAGGAATACGAAGTGAAATGCATCGAAGACTCCAGAGTGTTGTGATGTCACCTGCCGTATCTAGTCAAGTGGATGGGCTAAGACAAAATCAGCTGGGAGCCAGCAATCGATGTGGATGGACTTCAAGCCATCAACATATTCTATACAAAATGATCTGGTGAACTTGGATCAGCAACCTCGTAGGAACTTGTTATGTGGGAGAAGGAGCTACTGTAATGGTTGTGTCGAGTGAGAATCAGAGATGGAGTAGTGATCAATCAAGAGGATATGAAGGATATTCAGGGAATCATGTTTCGTTGAAAGGCAGCAGGTTTCATTTGAAATCATCAGGTTTTGTAGGAAGGAAACAGGTTGTGTTGGAAGGAAACAGCTTTCGTTGGAAGGAAACAGGTGTCATTGGTTGTGTTGTAAATATGGTATCATGGTTATGGTGTACACCGAGAGTTGAAAGGGTTGCATACATAGTTCGGTAAAATTAGAATGAATTTTGGCATGAGTGAGTTAAGGTGACAATGGTTGCATTAGCTGTATATATGGCTGATTGATTTGCAGAGAATAGGTTTGATCTTCACTTGTTTTCTAGTCCACAAAACAATGAATAGCTTCAGTACCAACCTCTGCTCACTTCTGTGATGGTGGATTTCGGGTCTCCTGTCTTGATTGCACTACTTGCAATTCCGATTTCTAGTTAGATTTTTATAACTTCTAAAACCCCGAGCCTTGAAACCTGGACATTCCTGCTGATTTCCGTTGTATCGATATAGAGCCCATCACTGCAGTCGAGTGAACAATCTTTGCACACGTTTCGAATCCAGTTCCATACCTCTTTTGGATTGATTTGTTTTTTGTCCCAATTGACTACCTCTGCAAATGCTATCACAAGTCTCTTTTGTATTCTCTGGTTGAGATTTTCAGTTTTGAGCATGATTTGTTGGGTTTTTTCTCCCCCCCCCTTCAGACGAATGTCACCTGGAATTCTGGTAAGTGTGTTGGGCTTTTGACCCTGTTTTCCTGGGCGGTAGACAATCCTAAATTTGAATCCTGACAGTAATTTGGATCATTAGGTTTGTCTTCTATTGTGTAACTTTGATATCATAAAGTACTTGAAGTTTTTGAGATTAGTCAGTATCTTCATTGGGTGTACTGACCCTTCGGATTCTGGTCTTTTTTGCTCAAGACTCTGAACTATGGCCCCAAGTTCCTGGTCATAGATGTCGAAATTGTCTTCCACAGGTGCATATCTTTTCGAAAAGAATGCTACCGGATCAAGGTCTCCTTGATCATCATACTGTGATATTACTCCAGCAGACACATAGCGAGAGACATCTGTCTCCAGGACAATTTCTTTTTCATAATCAAAATGTGCTAGGACCGGTATAGTTGTAAACCCGTCCTTCAGCTCTGCAAAAGCTCTCTTTTGATCGGGTCCCCATCAGAATCATACAAGCTTCTTTGTGAACTCAGTTAATGGATGGACCACCTTGCTATAGTTCCGTATGAATCTTCGATAGAAGTTGGAGAATCCGAAATATGCTTCGACTTCCATGGATTTTCCTGGTGCTTCGCATTTATTAACTGCAGTAATATGTTCCAGGTCTATTCTGATTCTGTTCACTCTGACTATTACTCCCAAATATTTGATCTCCTGTTGATGCAACTTGCATGTGTCTGCTTTCAGATACAACCTGGCCCCTTTAAACGTTGTCATTAATACCCTGACATGTTCCCTGTGTTCCATTCGGTTGTTCCAGTAAATAAGGATATTGTCCAGAAATGCTGTGCCAAAGTGGTCCAAGAAGGGGTGGAGGGAATTGTTGATGAATTCCTGGAAAGATAGCGGGGTGTTGGTGAGACTGAAGGGCATAACCAGTCAATGGAATAGGCCATAGCTGGTTCTGAATACCATTTTCCATTCATCTTCTTCGGCGATTAAATTTATATTGTATGCATCCCGGACATCCTCTTTTGGTATACCTCTCAGCTTTTGATAGTCTCAGCAGGGTCTTCTGAATTAGTGACAATGCATATCGATTTTTTTGTCCCTTTGTTCAGTCCTCTATGATCTAAGACCAACCATAGGCCTCTATTTGGTTTGGGTACAAACAGTACCAGGGCTCCGCATGGTGGTAACAATGATCTGATGAATTCTTATGACAAGTTCCTTTCAATTTATTCCTTTAAGACCTGAAATTCCTCCCTCAATAAACTGTAGATTGGTCCGAATGGGGAAGTGAACCCGTCTCGGAGGGTGATTTTGTGGTTGTATGGTCTATGTGGTGGTAGTCATTCAGCGATTACTGTGTTGAACAGGGGGAGGAACTCATGGTATTCCTTTGGGATTTGCTGTTCCAGTGGATGTTTTTGAAGGTCTTACATTTCCAGGCCCTTGTTCATTTCGTATAGGGTTACCGCATATACTTGGAGTTGCTCCTTTTTGTTGTATCACATAAATAGCAATGTTGCTATTACGCATATATGCAGTTTTAGTGTGTTAGAATCCCCCTGTTGATTCAATATGATTACCTGATACCCATACGTTTGAGCCATGTTGACACTGTCATGGACAGTAATCACTTTGGAATCTGATTCTTTTCGTCTTGAATTTCAGTGTGATATCATGCAGTTGTAACCTTGGTTGTTCTAGTACTATCGGGCAGTGTCCTAGGTTCATGACAAACGCAGGTGATTGTTTTTGATGTCCGCATATTCCTAAGTCTTGTTTAGGCATGGTGGTAATTGTTTCTGATTCAATTGGTCTTCTATCTAGAACCTCCAACTCCCTTGACTTATTCAATTCTTTCCCTTGTTACTGGTAATGGCAGACAAATTCTTTGACAATACATGCTATTCCAGTAGCTATGCAGTGTATCAAAGCGTGGATATCAATAAATTTGTCCTCAATTTTTGGTGAGCATTTCACCATGAGGTGGTTGCATTCTATACAAGACTCTGTTATTTCTGCTCTTGAGATAGAAAACAGCGAAATATTAAAACTAGCATTAACTGACACAGGAGATTCATTTCCTGTGCAATTCCCATGCGAATTGCACTGGATTAAATTTTTTTGACTCTACTTCTGTTGATTTTTCCACGTTCATTCTTTTTTGCTCAATGCATAAATGAAGTTACCTGTATCTGTCCTAATGCAGCTTTCAACTACCTTGGGCATGACGCAACAAACTGTCTTGAATCTGCACAATACATGCATAATTCCCCTTTGCTTCCCCTTTGTCTCTCTTCTGGCATGATTTTCCTTTCTTTGACTGCTGCAATGTCCATTGGAGCAGGGCCGAAGTATCCTGCAACCATCTCTGCAGGTGCAGCCTCTGGGGCAGATATGGTGTTTGCCGTTGGATCAGATTGTTGTAGCCTCCTTCTCATTTTCCTGACTTCCGTTCTGCCACTCATGCTCTCAACTGTAAATCGCATTTTGAGCACAACTTGACAAATTCAACCAGGTTTTCCAGTATTTCAGTATGTTGTAGATAGTCCTTCACCTTATTGGATAGCCCATTTTGTAACGTGTCTAGCTGGGTTCTACGTTCCATTTGACGTCCGCTACATACCTTTGGAATTTGGCATAGTACTGGGAGAATTTGCAGTGCTGTGGTTCGAGATTCAAGCCTTCCTCCTGGCGATTGCTGCTTCATCGTGATCCCCGAAAGATCGGTCCAATAGTTTAATCCGGTCTTTCAAAGGGACGAGTTTTATTTCCCATGAGATTTTGTCACAGTGTGGCATAAGTTGTGCCATGGCTACTTCTTTGAGATGTCGTACCACGTATCATAGCTTCATCTGCTCAGTGTTGAATGTTCTGTGTTTACATTCATTTCTAAAAGCCAACTGCACTTTCCATCCTCGAAGTTCTTTTCTATCGTTTCCTGACAAATGGGCTTTTTCATTTCCTTTCTCTTTCTGTGTTATTTCTTCCCTTTCACCCATCCTTCCTTCCAGTCATCTTAGAATTTGGGTTTTCTGTTCCCAATTTTCTTCGGCTATCTTCCTGAAATTTTCCATTTTGCTTGAGCCTTTTCCAGGTCTTGTTTCAGTTCCACCATGTCAAGGTTCCTTGCTTCCAGTTGTGATTCCAGGCTCCAGACATCTCCATCAAATCTCTATGACTGCAATCTGGAATTCTTTCCTTCTTGGTGCTTAGCATTTGCCCTGTCAGAAGTAATTCCAGTCTCAGGTTGTCCCATTCCATAATATCCATCTTCCCTTGTACCAACAACTCCAATATTTGTGATTCCGCATTCTTCACAGATTGCCATCCCTTTAGCAATTTGTTCAATCTGCAGGTTTTTTAGTATCTCACAAGTGCTGCCAGTCCTGTGTTGTTTTCCCAAATATGGATCCTGAGTTGTTACTTGTTTATATTCTCCCTGTTTGCACATGTAACGTTTTCCAGTCCAGCTGCAATACACTGGTTAATGTCATATTGCGGACTATTTTTGAAGATTCTTCTGCCATTCCATAAGTGGTATAGGGAGGCAGCTATGAGGGGGGAGCAGAGTTTTCTGAGTTTTGAACAGTCTCTGACTTCGTTTGCATTTTCCTGGACTTGTCGGATTGCTGCTTCGATTTCTGCTTCCAAAACAAGATTGATCATAAACCTTTTTACCAAATGAACACCTCATGCTTACTTGGTATTGTGACCATAATCAGTGGAGTAGGTATGGGGGCAGGGTGTAATTTCCGGTCTACTCCCTTTTCTTTATCCTGCTTTTGCCCATTGTAGTCTGCCTACAAAATGTCATTTTCCACATCTTTCGGTGTTGCTTCAATTGTTGCTTGGGATTCTTTTGTTTGGGCTTCTGCTGCACTTCCAATTATAGTATCTGTTCCTCTGCAGTTGTGTTTCCAGAAGCACAGGTCGTTGATTTCGCAATTAACATGAAGGCCGTAATATTTGGTCCAGACATTTTTGAATACTGAATCATCAATAAACAGTCCTCTTCTATTGGCTGCAGCATCTATCCAGTAATGGTTCCAGGGGGAAACTGCTTGTGGTTTGTCTCAGAAGTATGCTTCGAGGGGTTGTTCAATTTCTGAAAGGGTAGTCTTGATGCGATCAAAGGTGTTCAAAGGTTCTTGTTCAAAATGGTTCATTGTTTGACTGACTAGGTCAAAAAAATTGATACGAGATTGCTATATTTGATTGCTATTGCATGCTGGTGTTTACTTGAAGATATTTGATCCTTCTCATTGGAATTTCCAGATACACACTACACAAATATGTCTCCAGAAACTGTGCACTGTTGAATGGTTTTTGAATTTTCCAACGGATTAATACACCAAAAACTGGGAATTGCAAGGACGATGACAAAAATAACAGCCACTTTGGTAATATTAATAGCACATATACTGAATATAACAGGTAGAATTAATCGAAAACTCGTTCTTCTGTCAGGATCTCATGGCTTAGAGTTATAGGGGTTATAACAACCAATTCAAAATTCACAATTACAAGTATTGCAAATAAGACAGAAGACTTGAAATCCGGAATCACAGAAGTGAACAGTGATTGATGCCAAAGCTATTGATTGGATTGTTGACTAGAGCCCAAATGAAGAACGAACCTAACATGCACAAATGCATCAACCTTATATACAGCTAATATGACCATCGTCACCTTTTCTTACTTATTCTGCAATTCATTGTAATCTCTCCCAACAATGTCCGCTACCCTGTCAACCCATGGTTCATGCCATGACCATCACTCCGTATTTCCAATGCAACCAGCAAAACCTGTTTCCTTCTAACAAATCGAGATGCCTTCCAACGCAACCTGTTTCCTTCCAACAAATGATGTTTTCTTCCATCAACTCGGGTTTCCTTCCAATGAGATCCAATACCCTTTGGTATCCTTCTATCCTCTTTATCGATCACTGTATCATCTTTGATCCACACTGGTCACAACTGTGACAAGTGTAACTGACTTGATAAACAACTTTGCAAATTTTAGTAAATAGACAAATGGATTTGATGGAAATACTTATATCTTCAATTTCCAGAAACATTGTTCAATATTATATACATTATTATAGATATATTCAAATTTGATATCTGATCAATATAATAGTATATGAAATAAAATTGAATGTAAAGAGTAAGTTATAACAATATAATGTACTACTTCAGTATTATTGGAATTTTAACCATCATAATTGGAAATATTTGTCAACCAACCAACCTCATATTGTATGATATCTTCTAATATAATTTGTACAAATATTATTACTATTATTGTAATATACTATATAAATGTGACAATATATATATGCTACTTGATTCAATATGAATAGCAATAGTATGTCAATGTTTTGGATCCTACAGTGTCAGTACTATATATGATATTTTGTAATTTTGATCAAATTGATACCATATTCATTCAACTGTAATACAGATAATCACATATAATATACCTAATTGGAATGATTGTAGTTATTCCTGGTTTTGAGAGACTGAACAAAGCAACAGAATATACTGTACTATACAATATTGATGGAACAAGTTGCTTCCAATCCAACAATCCTTGCAAATATTCTGCTCCAAACAGCCAAGATAGAAAAAGATACCGTCTATCCAATGAAGCTAGAGAATACATAGCTCTAATGAGTGCATTGAGAAAATATACT
This sequence comes from Trichophaea hybrida, assembly GCA_015178995.1. NCBI lineage: Eukaryota > Fungi > Ascomycota > Pezizomycetes > Pezizales > Pyronemataceae > Trichophaea > Trichophaea hybrida. The sequence continues at coordinate 22,559 of WHVE01000725.1, forward strand.
GCTAGACAGAAAGATCTCATTTTCTGACTAATAAAGATATAGAATATATTGCTTTAAAACTTTGTACCCAGCGAAGATACAGAATATACAGTACTAAAAAGTTCTCTCAATTGAACCACGTATTTTTGATTGAATCCAGTATTTTTGTCTGAAGGTCATCTAATTGATGGTATATCGTTGGTCCAAAAGACAGAAGCTGCAGATTTCACATCATAAAAAATTGCCACAGTCCGAATATTATATGTTTGACGATAAAGCTATAGCAATATTGGAGAATTCAAGAATAATATTGTTCAAATGACAAGATACTAGTTTGAAGATGATTGTGGTATGCAAGAAATAGAGCAAAACACAAATTCAAATTCAAAGTGATAATGAATTTATGAAGGCCTTAGATATTTTAAAAGATGAAAAGGTAATGAACTTTTCTGTAAGAAAAGCAAGTCTTAGCAATATAAGTTTAGAAAGTTGATTCTTTTCATACACAATGTATAATCAACGTGCTTATTACATTGTTGCTTTTCTAGTATACTATTGCAGCAAGTTCTGAAGGAAGCAAAAATACTTCATTGAACCAGTAAGCCTGGGATAATAGTCCCCACGAAATGATATATAATTTGCAAAGAAATACTGTGAAGATGAATAGGTATTTTATCTATTTGGCTATATATGTAGTGGTTTGGATACTGTTCATATATATGAACTTTTTTCCATTATTATCAAAATCCATACTCTTCTATTTGTTTTTATACCAATCAACATATTCATGGTTCTAGCAATTATTCGACCTATTAAATACCCTCAATAGTGCAAACAACAAGCTATCGAAGTAGCTATAATCGAAAGTCGCATCTTATTATCTCCATCATGTAGCAATTCAACTGTTTTACATACAACAATTATAGTAAAATATTCAGCAGAATACAATATACTGATAGAGGATATATATACAATGGGTAAAAGAGAAAATGAATCAATTCTATCCATTGATGAGAACAAGCCAGTAATGCAACACAGGTGTATTATGAAGAAAAATATTTCGAATAGAGCTATTGTACTTAAAAATAAAATCGATGGTAAGTAGAAATATATGGATACCGTCATTGAAAAACCATGAAAAAAGAATATTGAAATATAAATTACCTTCACAGAGTTTGTCCAGGCTTGAAATGTTCTAATTATTAGGAAGAATAACATATGAGATACCATTTGACTGGAAGTATAACAGACAAACAGAACTAAATATAAGAAGAATTGTAATATACTGGATCAATTCTATGTATTTGTAACTAAAATTCAACCAGCTTACATAGATTTGAAAGTCCAATCAGCAGCAGCTTACAAAGACATCTAGGAAGATTTTAGTAAACCAATTCTTAGTTGTACAAATACTTGGAATAATCATTCCAGCCTGCTCAACATTAGAAAACAATCACAGAAAGGTCTAGTACTTCCAATATATCTTTGATCTGACAAACTTGCACCCATCTATATACAAGCAACAGAGGATAGAAAAATAATCTCTGAAATGTATATCAATACTCAAGAACAGACTAAGTAGCTGAAGTATTTACAGAGGCAAACCCACAATAAAGCAGATACTACAGAAAGGAAAACCAATGAAGCAGAGTAAAGAATGAAGAAGAATAGTAAGTTGGAATATATGGCATTCACGATGGCTGTAATATATGAAACCCAGATGTTGAATATACAAAGATCTCAAACACCATAAATATTTCAGTGTATCCATACTCGATTGTGACCACCTGTGGTTATCAGATATTCAATTACTGCCAAACTTGAAAATTGAGGCCATTGAATCATAAAAAGCAAAATACAAATAAGGAAGTGTAAAACCCAACACAGAACAATACTGATAGCTAATTCTCCTCATCCAATCTATTAATATCTGCCTTCAAGCTCCTATCTTTCCCCCATTTCAATCCCATTTTAAATATATATGGTATATAATTGTTAAGCCAGTAGTCTTGATTCTTATCCTCACCTATTTCAACTCTTTATTTTCAATAACAATTGATACTTGCTTCAATTTTCCATATATGTTATCATATTGACTCTTTCGGTTGAATAATATATGATAGCAGATAATCTACCTTCCCTCTAACCTTGCCAGAATATTTTGCCACAGTATCTTTCTGTCCCTTTTGAGTTTTCTCTTAGTTCTTTCATGCCTCCATTATAATTTTTCTACTTTTACAATGTTTTTCACAGCAGCTTGTTTTTCCTTTGCTCCATCTGCTTTTTCCATTCACTCTACAGTTATCCTATCAATTGTATGTGCCTTGGTAAGTTTCTTTCTATTCAGTGATATGGTCTGTTCTCCAGGATATCATCTTGATATGTCAGCAGTCTCAATCTTGGCAATCGCAGTACATGTCATGGCTACTTCACTTTAGTATGCCAGTCTGTATAATAATACAATTGCAGACTCTGTTGGACCATATTTTAATATTGCAATTCTACTAAAAGTTTGTTGATATAGCTGAATACAATTGTATAGAGTATATACAATATGAAAACTGCTGGGTGTGATACTTGTGTTGTAAACTAATATCCATAGTAGCTGTATAGAAACCATATCCAGGTGTAATGGAATGACACTGGTAGTATGCCATGCAAACTTGATATTATTTTTGAGATATACTTTGTATTGCATAGTCAAATAGAACTTCCAAAAGGTATCCTTGATAATACTAGTACAAGTTTCATTTAAATATACTGAAACTGTTTTACCATATACTCTCTCAAGAAGGAAAAATAATACAACATTGAGTGGTTTAGGAAATAATTAGAGTGGCCAAAATTGGAAACTATAATAATACAGTAGTTTCATGTCCAATGATACAACAACAGATTGTTGTGCACATAGTAGCCATCTAGCAATAGAAAGTGGTAATTGCTTTCAACCAAGCTTTCTCAAGTATGAGGTTCAACATGATCATGTTACTATACCAATTGTGGTGAAATCTGTTGACATATATACAAATTGTACTTATCTACTGATTGAATTGCAGCAGCATCTGTATCTTCTGTATACCATCCTTTATAGTGTACTGTACCTCTGAAACCCACCATTGGTGGTATCATTTAAAGAAATCTACTACAGCATTCAATAACAGAAATAAGTTCTCTGGTACTATTCGGTATAGTATAGGGACGCCATTGTCCAGCCTGTGCAATATCCTTCACACAGTGAGATAAGCCAAGAATTGACCATTTCTCATCAAGGTTATATGTATTAACACCGTCAATATTGTATTTCTTCAAACTTGTTTATAGCTTTTTAAAGTAGTCTCAAATTGATTTTGGAATTGCATGCAAAGGCATGTTGCCGATCAAGATTGGAGGCAAAATATATAGAAAGTACAAGATAATAGTTGCAGAATCCTCACAGCCAGTGAATACTAAGCTTTGCTACCATCATATTACCTGCTTCCTTATTGTGCAGTTCAACTTGCTCCTGTACAATTGCTTGGAAAATATCCAATTTCACTGGAAATCCATACTCATCCATCTGAATATACCATAGCTGCAAAGTATACTCAATGGCAGGTGATAAGGTCTGCTATGTTTGATATCATTTCTGCGAAGCTTGCTCACCATTTTTGCAGTTCCTAAGCATTGTAGCAGGTATACTAAATAGCTTTCCAACTCATAACAGGGTGTTCATTCTTAGGCTTCTTTTTCAAGTGTACACCAATTTTAGTACTTCTCCATTGCCTCCCATACATGCTTTAAGCTCTTCTTGTGCAATGTATATATACCGGTAATCTGGTGAACAATGTTTCCTGATACCTGATTCTTTGCAACTGCAGCAATTGGCAAATTGATTTTGAGATGAATTTCAAATATTATAAAAATAGTGATATTTCTGTAGTTGAGATGCAAAAGATATGGTAGACATACTCTGCTATCAGTAATATTTCAGGTCAATTATTCTGTTTATAATTGCAGTTATACCACAAATAGTATTGCAGTATTTGGTTGACTTGTACTGTTTATGCATCTGTTTGATAGTAGAATGACGATGTTATTTTTTGTTTGATACTGACAACTTGACCTGATTTGAACCAAATATGGAGGTGAAATTAGAGTTTCAATCAGATGCTGTATTTGATGGTAAGTCATAGAATCTTACTAGTTCTTTCAGGAAAATTTAGACCAAGTTTGTATCTATATTCTCTCTATCATTCATTTCAATAATATGAGCCATTTTGATATATCTGTCAACCATTATTCATACCAATATGTATTGATCTGATACTGGTAAGTAGATAAAAAAGACGATGGAAAATAAATATTGAGAATGATATTATAATTCAAAGGTTGTAGATAATCATAGCAAGCATGGTAATCTACATTGGTTTTCTGATATTCAAGGCATAAACAAATATAATCTTCAATAAGTTTCTCTATTTCCAGCCCCAGAAAGTTTTCTATAAATTTCTGAATTGACATATTATATCCCTAGTATCCAGCTGCTTTCGAATTATGCTTCGGTTCTAGCATCCGATTCTTCAACTGCAGATTATCCGGAATTGGCGGTTTGACTTTATAACATATGGCTCAGTTTTGAAAACAAATATTTCAGTATGAATTGCTTTGAATTACTGAAATATATATTTCTTGCCATGCACCATCATTATTAGTAGTATTGATTACCACTTCTAACAGTCATCAATTGAATTTAACTACTGCAATTGCTTTCAACTTTGCAGAAGATATTATATTTCAATTGCGTTATAACTTTATTTCTGTCATCTGCTGAGTTTTCTGTTGAAAAGTCTCCAACTGATAAAATCGTACAATACAGTGAATAGAAAGATTTTCGTTTTCTTTGGCACAACATTCCACTGCTTTATGCCAGTACTCCAAATACCTGGATAATTTATGTGGAATTCCATTCACACTACTGAATTGGAACAGTACCTTCATATTATAACTTGCCACCTAGTATAATAAACAGACCTATCTCTGATTCAAACTTATTCCACTTATCTGGTTTTCAAAAATCTTGGAAGAAGTTCAGACACCAATTGAATGAGCTGAATAGTTAAGATAGTATTTTTATTCCTACAATGTAAATACTGTTACAAGCATTTTGTTAATACAGACCTAATATTTGATTTCATTGCAATTTATCATTGAGAAGTGAAAGCGAATAGAGTTCAAACATATATGGATGGCCTCGGAATATACTACACTTTGTCAATGGTTCAAGGCTCGGAGTTCTAGGGGTTATAAAAACCAAACTAAGACAGAGGTATTGTGTGGTGATGCAGTGATCGCGGGTACTGCGTAACAAGCAAGAGACTTGAAATCCGGAATCACAGGAGTGAACAAAGGTTGGTGCCGAAGCTATTGATTGTTTTGTAGACTAGAGAACGAGTGAAGAACAAACCTATCCTCCGCGAATCCAGCATCCTTATATACAGTTAACGCGACCGTCGTCACCTTTGCTCACTCGATCCAAAATACATCCTAACTCCACCCAACTATGTATCCAACCCTTTCAGTCCGCGGCCTGCGCCATAACCATCACGCCATATTTACAACACAACCAACAAAACCTGATTCCAACCAACAAAACCTGATTCTTTCCAACAAAACCTGATTCCAACAAACGAAACCTGTTTTTCTTCGTATTCCCTTTCCCATTCATCGATTCTTATTCCTTCTTCAATCCTCACTCGACACAACCGTGACAGTAGCTCCCCCTCCCACATGCTAAGTTCCTACGAAGCTGTTGATCCGGGCTTGCCAGGTTGTTCCGCATGGAAGACATCAATTGCTTGAAGCCCATCCACGTTAACCGCCGGTTCCCAGCTTGGTTCATCATAGCCTCTCCACTTAACCAGGTACTGCAGTTGTCATCGAAACATCCTCGAGTCGTCGATACGTTCCACTTCGTATTCTTCTTCTCCGTCCACGATAACTGCAGGTGGTGCCGATTTGATTTGCCCTGGCAAAGGGTCTTCCGCTACTTTGGTCAAGCGGGAGATTGGTTGTACTGGATGAATGTGAAGGTCCTTGGGTAATTGTAATCGATAAGGCCACGGACTAATGACTTCCGTAATATCGTACGGTCCCAGGCGTTTCCAGTCAAGCTTCTTGCTGGGTCGTTGTGTTGTAACATTCCTGGCGTCCATCCAGACTCGATCCCCAACCTCCATCTGCACTCCCTCTCGTCGATGCTTGTCTGCTTGTTCCGCTTGAATATCTTGTGCTCGAGTCATTTCAGCCTTCATCTGTTGGAAGATATCGTTCATTTTCTGGGAGAGGGTATTTGCGTTTACTTCCCTGATATCGTTCGCATTCTGAATCGGGTGTTGACTAAAGATCATTCTTGGATGAAATCCGTAATTACCAAAGAACGGTGAGCATCCTGTTGTTTCCGAGGCGTGATTGTTCGACGCAATTCTGCCATTGGATAGCCACTGTGTCCAGTAATTCTGTTGATAATTGACGAAGGCCCTGAGGTACTGTTCCATAATAGCGTTCATTCGTTCCGTTTGTCCATCTGTCTGTGGATGAAACGCGGTTGACAGCCTTCATTCGATTCCAAATCTTTCGCAAATGTGTCTCCAGAACTCTGATGCGAATTGGGGTCCTCTGTCTGATACTATGGTATCCGGTAAACCATGTAACTTGAACACCTCTCGTATAAACATCTCGCCCAGCTTCTTGCCGTCTGTATCGTCCCGACATGGCACTAAATGTTTCATTTTTGACAACCTGTCAACCACTACCCATATGGCGTTGTACCCATCGCTTTCTGGTAATCCCACCACGAAATCCATACTCAGATCCTTCCATGGTTGTTGCGGTATTTCCAGTGGTTTGAGCCATCCGTGGATCTTCTGATGAGTTGCTTTACTGCGTTGACATACATGGCAGTTTCGTACGTACCTGTCCACGTCCTTCCTCATACCTGGCCATTGATTATTTCTTTTGAGGAGTTCGAAGGTTTTTGCTCGTCCTGGGTGTCCTGCTGCCGGTGTATCATGATGGTCCTGTATCAGTTGCAGCTTGTCCGAATCTTTTTTGACGTCCATTGCGTTGAGACACAGTCCTTCGCTGCTATCGAATGGGCAGTCCTTGCAACGTTTTTAATCCAGTTCCACAACTCTTTTGGATCGGTTTCGTCCTGATTCACCACTTCTGCGAATGCTATCACCAGTCCTTGTTGTATTCGTTTGTCGAGATTCTCCGTTTTGAGCACGATTTGTTGGGTTTTTTCTGCCCCCCCCTTCGGAGGAATGTCTCCTGGCATTCTGGTGAGTGCATCGGGCTTTTGACCTTGCTTTCCTGGGCGGTATATAATCTTAAACTTGAATCTTGACAGGAATTCGGACCATCTAGTTTGTCTTCTATTAAGTAGTTTTGACGTCATGAAGTATTCGAGGTTCTTGTGGTCCGTCAGTATTTTAATAGGATGTACTGACCCTTCGCATTCTGGTCTCCATTGTTCCAGACTTTTAACTATGGCTCCCAGTTCTTGATCGTAAATCTCGTAATTCTCTTCTGCCGGTGTATGTTTTTTCGAAAAGAATGCTACCGGATGAAGGATTCCCTGATCGTCGTACTGGGATAGTACTCCTGCAGACACATAGCTCGAGGCATCGGTTTCCAAACGATTTCTTTCTCATAGTCGAAGTGTGCTAGAACTGGTGCTGTTGTAAACGCTTCTTTTAGCTCCGCAAAGGCTCGTTTCTGATCGGGTCCCCAGTGAAATGGTACCAGCTTCTTCGTTAGCTTTGTCAACGGTTGGACCACCCTGCTGTAGTTCCTGATAAATCTTCGATAAAAATTGGCGAACCCTAAAAACGCTTGAACTTCCTTGAGCTTGCCAGGTGCTTCCCACTCCTTCACCGCTGTTACTTTTTCTGGATCCATTCTAATCCCGTTTACCCCAACTATCAATCCCAGGTACTTCACTTCCTGTTGATGAAACTCGCATTTTTCCGCCTTCAGATACAGACCGGCCTCCTTAAGCGTCGTCATTATTGCTCTGACGTGTTCCTTATGTTCTTTTAAATTGTCACTGTAGATGAGGATGTCGTCCAGGAATGCCGTACAAAAGATGTCCAAAAAGGGGCGAAGAGTATCGTTGATGAATTCCTGAAAGCTGGCTGGTGCATTTGTGAGTCCGAAAGGCATAACGAGGGATTCGAACAGGCCATAACGGGTCCTAAACGCCGTTTTCCATTCGTCTCCTTCTGCTATTCGAATCATATTGTAGGCATCTCGGACATCTAATTTGGTGTACCACTTGGCCTTTGACAATCTCAACAAGGTTTCCTGGATTAATGGTAGTGGATATCGATTTTTTATGGTTCCTTCGTTGAGTCCTCGATAGTCCACGCACAGTCGTAAGCCTCCATTTGGTTTAGGTGCGAACAACACCGGTGCTCCGCATGGTGATGATGACGATCTGATGAATCCCTTTGACAAATTCTTTTCAATCCATTCTTTCAGGACCTGAAGTTCTTCTCTTGACAGGCTGTATATTGGTCCAAAGGGTGGTGTGAATCCGTCTTGGAGTGTAATCTTATGATCGTAGGGTCTGTGTGGTGGTAGCCTTTCAGCGATTACTTTATCGAAGAGGGGGAGAAACTCATGATATTCCTTAGGAATTAACTGTTCTAGCGGTTTTTCTTGAAGGTCCTTGACTTCTAGGGCCTTGTTGATTTCGTATAAGGTTACCGCGTACACCTTGAGTTTCTCCTTTTTATTCCGTCTCATAAATGGGGCTGCTGCTATGGCGCATATGTCCAGTTTTGATCCCTCAGATTCCGTTGTTTCCATATGATTTCCCCATACCCATACGCTTGAATGATGTTGACAGTGCTTCTGGCAGTAACTGCTTTCGAATCCTATTCTTTTCTTTTGGAATTTGACTGTAACATCGTGGAGTTGTAGCCATGGTAATCCAAGTACGATTGGATAGTGTCCGAGTTTCGTAACGAATGCTGGTAATTGCTCCTGATGTCCGCGTATGCCTAAGCTCAATTTAGCCATGGTGGTGATAGTTCCTGATTCGATGGGCCTTCCATCTATAACTTCTAATTCTCTTGATTCCTTTAATTCTTGTTCCAATATCTGATGATGGCGGACGAAATCTTTGTCAATAAATGCTATTCCAGTCGCTCCGCAGTCTATCAAAGCGTGGGTATCAATGATCTTGTCTTCTATTTTCAGCGAGCACTTCACAACGAGGTGTTTGCTTTCCATAGAAGACTCTTTTATTTCTGCGCTTAATATAGAAAACTGCGAAATACCAAAACTAGCATTGACTGACAAAGGAGATTCGTTTCCAGCGCAATTGCCATCCTTATTGCACTGGACTAAACTTTTCCCGACTCTACTTCCTTTCCTTTCCCTGTTGTCGAATCTGCATCCCCTTCATTTGTTGCTTTCTTAAACGGTGACACTTCCGTTTGTCCTGATGCTGCCTTCAGCTTCCTTGGGCATGATGCCGCGAAATGTCTGCTATCCCCACAGTACATACATAGTCCCCCTTCCCTTCGTCTCTTCCTTTCCTCAGGTGTAATCTTCTTCCCTTTTACTGCCGAGAGGTCCATTGGAGCGGGGCCGTGATAACCTGCGACTGATCCTGCAGGTGCTGCATCTGGGGCGGATGTGGTGTTGGTCGTTGCATCGGACCTTTTATATCCTTCCCACTTTCCAGATTTCTTTTCCGCGGCTCTTCTCCTCAGCTGTGAATCCCTTTTCGACACCATCTTAACGAATTCGATCATGCTTTCTGGCTCCTCGATGTGCTGTATGGAGTCCTTGAGTTCGTTGGACAGCCCTTTCCGTAGTGCGTCCAATTGTGCATCTTCGTTCCATTTGGTGTCTACTACGTATCTTTGGAACTCCGCGTAGTACTGGAGAATTCGCGGTCTCGTTGCCTGAGTTTCTCGAGTTCTCTCTTCGCTGTTGCTGCTCTGTCTTGATCTCCGAATGCTACATCCAGCAGGTCAACTAGGTCTTTCAGGGTATTGAGTTTGACTTCCCCTGAGATTTCGTCACAGTGTGGCATTAACTGTGCCAGAGCCACTGCCTTTCAGACATCCAACTGCATACCTCAGCTTTTTCTGTTCGTTGTTGAATGCCTTCGGCTTTCCGGCTATCTTCAATGCCAGCTGCACCTTCCACCCTCGAAGTTCCTTCCTATCTTCTCCTGAAAAACTGGTGATATCATTCACCTTCTCTTCTCGCTCTTCCCCTTCTGTTCTTACTCTTGACTCTCCCCCTCTTCCTTCTGTTAACTTCAGAATCCTGGTTACCTGTTGTCGATTTTCTTCTGCCAGGTCCCTAAACTTCTCCATTTGAGCTTGAGCATCTTCCAGATCTTGTTTCAACTCCGCCAGGTCTGGATTTGCTTCCTCCAATGCTTGTTTTAGGATCCGGATTCTTCAACCAGGTCCCCATGACTGCATGTTTGCGGTGTTTCTGTTGTTGCCGCTGTTTGTTGAGTAAGCAGTAATTCCTGCTTCAGATTGTCCCTTTCCTGGACGACTTTTTCTCCTTCTGCCAACAATTCCAATATTCGTACTTCCGCATTCTTCACAGATTGTTGTTCCTTGAGCAATTCGTTCAGTCTGCTGGTCGTTGGTAGTTGGCTTATTGCTTTCAGCCCTTTGTTGATGTCCCCGATGTGCTCCCTGAGCTGTGCTTCGCTCATGATTTCTGTATTTTTTGTTGCCACAATTTCCAGCTCCATCTGTAAGGCTCCGGTCAACGTGACATCGCGAGTCGATCGTGAAGGTTCTCCGGACATCTTTCTGATGATGTAGAGAGGCGGCCGTAGGAGGCGAGGTTCTGACAAACAGTCTCTGACTTTGTCTATGTTGTTTTGGATTTGTTGAACTACCGCTTGGATTTCAGCTTCTAGAAACGGATTGACCATCTACCAAAGAACACTTCGTGTTTGCTGGGTGTTGTTACGATGATTAGCGGGGTTGGTAAAGGGCCGGATGTAATTCGCGGTCAACTCCCTTTCCCTTGTTCGCCTTTCGTTCGTTGTAATCGCCCACGAGATTTGCTTTCTATGTCTTCTGTGTTGCCTTGATCGTAGATTCTGATATCGTTGATTGAGCTTCTGCTGCTCTACCGATTGTTGTATGTGTTCCTCCGCAGTTATGTTCGCAGTAGCACGGTTCTTCGTTTTGGCAATCGACGTGAAGACCGTAGTACTTGGTCCAGAAATTTTTGAATACTGCGTCGTCGATTTGGAGGCCTCCTCCGTTGCTTGCTGCTTCTGTCCAGTAGCTATTCCAAGGAGATACCGCTTGTGGTTCGTCCCAGAAGTATGCTTCCAAAGGTTCCTCTGATTCGTTGAGGATAGCGTCGATGCTATCAAAGGCGTTCAGGGGTTCTTGTTCGAAGAGGTTGAGGGTTCGACCAGCTAGGTCGAGAAAATTGATTCGGGATTGTTGAGGTTTGTTGCTGTCGTATGCTGGCATCTAAAACAGCGTGGATCCTTCTCGTCGATGTTTCCACAGGCACACAACGCAGGAGTGTCTCCAAAAGCTCTGTACTGTGAGCTTATTTTCGAAGTTTCCAACTGATTTAAACACGGAGCAAAGGGAGTTGCAGGGTCTATGGCAAAAGTAACAACCGCTTCAATGAGAGTAGCGGCACATACACTAAAATATAACCAGTAGAATCGATTATAGACTCGTTCTTCTGTCAAGCGTTCAAGGCTCGGAGTTCTAGGGGTTATAAAAACCAAATAAGACAGAGGTATTGTGTGGTGATGCAGTGATCGCGGGTACTGCGTAACAAGCAAAGACTCGAAATCCGGAATCACAGGAGTGAACAAAGGTTGGTGCCGAAGCTATTGATTGTTTTGTAGACTAGAGAACGAGTGAAGAACAAACCTATGCTCCGCAAATCCAGCATCCTTATATACAGTTAACGCGACCGTTGTCACCTTTACTCACTCGTTCCAAAATACATCCTAACTCCACCCAACTATGTACCCAACCCTGTCAGTTCGCGGCCTACGCCATAACCATCACGCCATATTTACAACGCAACCAACAAAACCTGATTCCAACCAACAAAACCTGATTCTTTCCAACCCAACCTGATTCCAACGAACGAAACCTGTTTTCCTTCGTATTCCCTTTCCCATTCATCGATCCTTATTCCTTCTTCGATCCTCACTCGACACAACCGTGACACAAACATGTTATCACTATGATCAATACCATCACCTATTTTATCTGCTCCAAGAAATGCTGCAATTTCATTGGTATTTGTATTGCCTTGATTAGTAATGTATTTTCTACACTTATTGATGATCATATTGTGCCTGGTCAGATGGATAGAATACCAATTATTATAGACTCTGAAAGTGATATCTGCAATTCAATTTTGGCTAGTTATTTGAGTACACATGAGTGTTATCAGGTATAACTTCAGTTTGTAATTAATTAAATCAGTTTGTGACAGATCAAACTGAGCAGGGATTTGATACAACTTCAATTTGACATTGGTGAATTTCCACTCATTTGTCACAAAGATATTTGGTAACCAAATTTTTTAAATGATAATATATATATGAATTCTTGTTCAATCAGTATGAATTTTGGTATTAGGTTTCTAGCACTTGAAGTTAGCTACGAAACAAACCAACATTCAGGCTAATCAGACAAGAACTTTCTGATTTAATTTTATTTGACATTTGGATTGGTTTGAGCAAATGGAATACAAATTTTTTGACAAATTCAATCTACTACCAACTGAATTAGTTTGTGAATTCTTATTTATCCCAGTAGTCTATTGCCAATACTAAGAGAAGCCAGTCTAATAAAATGGACAGAACCTGAAAATGGTAAACCAGTTGTATCCAAAACACAACTGACCAGATAAAATGGATATAAAAATGATTAAAATGATATTGAAAATCTTCTTGGGTAAAGATTGTGCTGAGTTATATTTACCGCTTATAGTCTGATGGTGTACAATGGATAGTACCCACCCAAATTGCAAATATCTATAGCGACAACAGATGAAAGTTGTAAACTGTATATGCAAGCCATCCTGAGCTGTTGACTGTAAAGAAGACAATATGGTATATGAGATCAAAGATTTCAAACCAGATAAAAGCGGTATTCTTATTACTGACAATATTCATTATATATGAATCTTTAGCTGGCAAATGTGCGACTTGGTCTTTGAGGTCTTCTTGTAATTGAATATCAAGAAAATAGCTTCATACAACAGTACACCAAGGCACCTGAGCCAGTCACCTACACCAGCTACTGATTTTGCGATATCGCCATATAGGTTAATTCAAACTATCATTTTCTATACAGCACATAAAACTTTCTGCCTTTCAAGCCTGAAAACAGACAGTTTTTGAGTGGTTACCACTGTGCTGATATTCGGATGGACTGTTTTCCCATGTACTGGTGATTCACCTCTGACAATCTTGGGCCTCTATTAATAACTTCGAGCTCTCTTTGATAAGTTCATGTATTTTTTCTGTGGTGAACAGCCATGGGTTCTTGGTATAGAGAAGAGTTACAAGAAAGTATTTTGCCCTTTCAAATATTATTTTGTTGGTTTTTGGAATCCGTTGTTCTTTTATTCTTGTGGTGGTAACAATGGATACAAATTCACTAATAGTACTATGATATACAGTCATCCTCAGATTTGTAATTGACTTGGTATATGTGGTTGGATGTGTCAGTAAAGCAGATGTTGAGTAAGGTTCTAGTCAAGATAAAACAGTAATATCTGCTCAGCTCCTTATCTGCTATATGGAAACAATCGCTTTATATGACATACTTTTGCTCTGGCAGCCCAGTGGCTCAGACTTACCAGAACTATCATTATCTTGACTCTAAAAATAATCTGAGTGTAACAGGTTGGAATAAAAATATTTGTTGTCTTGCTTGTCATCTTTGAGATAATTCTCCAGCATATATTGAAGAAATCATATCAATATTTATTCTCTTGATCCATATTTAGATAAAAGAGAGTGAACAAAGAATACATATCATTAAACTGTACTGGGTACTCCTTCATCTACTTTGGGCTGGCTGCAGTCTATTGAAGGTATACCTCTTGATTCTTTGTGAATAATACCTCACAATATCTGATATGGAGAATAGAATTGAAATGAAGAATACCTGGAAGTGATATAGATAGCGGAAAATAGAAAGTGGAAAAAACAATGAATATCTGGATAGTGTAGATCAACTTGTAGTGAACCTGAAATTTAATTGTTAATTGAGAGGTTTGAACTTGTTCAATAGTTATACAACTATAGCTGCTCCCAGGGATACAGGATGGACAACATTTATAGACAACTAGAAGTGATTGTTAGAGACCATTATATCTGAAAATTAGTTTGTTGCAGACTGTACAGGAGGCTAGAGTAAAATATTAATTAGAACTATACCATCTTCCAGGTATACTGGCAGGAAATGATCATACAGGAGGTCTATACAAACCAGAAGGACACATAAATGCCTGCTCATAAATCACATACAGTTGTAAAGGTCAATGTAAAGTATGACTGACAACTGATTTCCAACTTCCAGGCCCATGGTGTGGAGAGTGGTTTGTAAGCAACCTACACAGACTATAAATACATATGAATATCCCATTCCTTACCAAATATTGGGGAGGCTAGGATAAAGCATAACTGACAACAGTATATTAATTTCTAAGTATGTCAGCCACAGCACAGTAAGCTATGAAGCTGTATAACCATCAGCACATGTGAATACCACTGTACCTGAGGAACAGTTGAGAAGGCTCCAGCAAAGTATAACTTATAACAGTATATTAACTTTCAGGTGTGCCAGCAAGAAAGTGGTTTGCAAACGAATCACACAAAATATTAGCATACCCCAATGCATCAATGCCAGACACATAAGTTTTCAGATACTACCAACAGATTGTTCAAAAATGCAGGCTCCAGTATTGTGAAAAGCCTTTCAAAACCAGACCTTGAATTACAACCTGAATAGGCATGCCATGTTCAGACCATGACATAATATATCAGCTTTATAACGTGTGATTAATGTAGGTGAAGTATGTTCACTTATCCACCATTAAAGCACACATGGACGAGATATGGATGATATCTGCCAAGATTCTCCACCAAAGCGAGTCAATGTAGTACCATAAGTCATATTGAATAAGTTTGAAGATCTATTATTAAATTACTCAATATAAGAGTTAGTATTCGTTCAATATGATGTGGTATGTGATGAGTTTGAGCAAATGACCTTGCCTTAATTGACCTAGATAGAGAAGTTTGATTTTGAATACAGAGATTCTTGGGAAGCAAATACAGTTCTCTTGAATATTGTATGCTGTTGTGATCTGTATAGTTGGTAAAAATAGTCAGAAAAGGGTAAACACAATCTCATGGGAATAACCAATAGATTTAACCCTCTTTCCACAAGATCTATTGAGCTGTGGCAATTGTTGGTATATAGCTTTGCTCTCAAAATATACCATAATGAGAGAGAATATCATAAGCAGTGAATAATATATCTGGTAGAAGATAGGAGAGTTGTTGACCTAGCCAGAAATATAATAGTGAGGACAACAAGGTGTTCAGCCCAGCAATACCAAGCAGGCAACAATAAGTCCGATCATGTGTGAACTTACTTGAAACACTAAAACTATAATTCCTTATCATTTCCTTGGGAATCAATGCTTGACTCTTTTTGATATATTACAGAATATTATGGACCAATAGATACGTCAATGTGCTGATCAATATACATACTCTTTGTACTATTGAATAAGTCTAAATTCAAAATATTGAATATTTAATATCGTTCATGAACATCAATTGATTAGAATGGGGCATTTCAAAATATTTCAAGTGAGCAATACTTCATCTTAAGTCAGCAAGAAATAGGTGTTGCCATCAATTGATGACCAGTATACCTGGGAATCCACAGACTTTCTCCTGCTCAGCCGGCTTAGGTATCATATGCCGAAGTATGTCATGAATTGCTTGGTGGGCACAATATATGGAGTTTTGTCAAAATCAGTATTAGTAGAGGTTAAATGTATACTATACTGAGTATTGGCAACAGAGCAAATCAATTCAAATCAAATTGAATCCAGCAGGGGTTTTGATTGGATTGAATTAGGGATATGTCGAATTTTGCCAGTTTGTGATGAACCCATTTGTAAACCACTAATTTTTGAACAAAATTGGGTAAGCCAGTTCTTATTTAAATGCCACAATGTTTTATTTATCTTGTAGCACTTGAAGTTGGTTACAAGATAAATAAACAATTGTGTAAATTGGACAAAAATATCTTTACTTATGTTTACCCAAAATTTAGGTCAATGTATGGTTGGATCAAGGTATATTTTGAGACTGTCAATGCTGCAGTATTCAACATAAGATAGCAAAACATGGATCAAAGTCACAAGTATTCAGATTAAAGTACTAGAACTATAACGAAAATCTACCAACTGTATATTCCGAGTGCTATAATGTTGATCCTAAAATATATCATTAGTAATCTTAAAAGCTGTTTCAATAAGATATTGTGAAGTGAGTGTGAGGTTCTTTATTGAGAGAAATTCATGAGCTGCAAAGGATATGGTTTGTGGATTCACTGATCCCCGAATAGATGGCCATACCAGTACCATACAGGGTAATATAGAATAAGGTGTAAGATAGATATCTATTGTATTTTTGATATTTGAGAATACCCTTTGTGTCTGAGCTGGTGCATACATTTTCAATAAACTTTCTTATCAGTGAGATTTAATCATCCAATACAGTCAACCATTCCCTATCAAAATTTTATGACAATTTTGAATCTTCCAATACCATGAAGATTTTAGAGTTGAATATTCACAATCAAAATTGAATCCTCTGACAATATACAAGTGTGTACTCTAGGCATTTCTTTCATTCTTCAGCAGGTTGTAGATGAAGATCTTTGTTAAGACTCTTTCTGCTGGACTATAAATTTGTTTACTCAGGAGCAATTGCCTTGGCAATTGAAATCTGTCTCAAGTAGACTTTTACAAATATTCTATAAACTCTCAATATTTAGACTGGCAATCAAATCTTAAACTTTGACAGCCATCAACTCCAGAAACCTCTACTATAAGTATATTGATTAATCAACTCTGAACTCCGGAAACTTTTGCTATAAATACATCTATAAAATAACTATGAACTGGAGAAACTTCCACCATATATATGTCCATAGAGAGGGCTATATATTCCCAAATATATAAGTTAGTGAAACTCTAACAATCATCAATAGGATATACCTATATGAGAATTCCAAAGGGTTTTCTAACCTCCAAATTATCATATTCTTCATTATCAATATATAAGCTATTCAGTTTGCGTATAACATTTTTTGACCATCTGGTATATAATAACAATGATGATACATCAGCAAAACGTAAAATGCTCACGGAGCGTTGGTGCAATCTCCAGGACACTCCCGGACACTGCTGGAACATGGGAACGTACTTCAGAAGCCTCCGGAAGAAATGGCGTAGTATAACAAATGGATGTCATTCTCAACGTATTGCGCAGGATTGGGAGCATTGTTGGTTGGAACGTATGTATCAGGGGCACTGACATTTAAATATGAGATGTATCGGCAAAATGTAAAATGCCCCGGTTGCATTGGTGTAATCTCACGGAGACTCCCAGTCCATGGGAAGGTACTCTGGAACCCTCCGGAAGATATGGCATAGTTTTGGACCCTCCTGGAGCTCTCTGCAAACCTACCAGAGACTCACGGAGCTTGGGAAGGTACTCCAGGAGCATCCAGATGATGATGGCATAGTTTCGGACCCTCCTGCAGCTATCACCAAACCTCCTGGAGACTCCCAGAGCACAGAAAGGTACTCCAGGAGCCCGTATGGGAAATGGGTGTAGGTCCGGACCCTCCTGGAGCTCTCACCAACCCTTCTGGAGACTCTAAGATAAATGGATCTCATTTCAAACCTTCCTGGACCTTGCACCGGTTCTCCCAGAGGTACCAGAATCATGTTCTGGCTGGCACACTCAGCCTAGCTGGGCCAGTAAGCAAGAAATTGTGACGTAGATTTGCCTTGGAGTCTTCAGGAAACATTGGAAAAGCTGCAAACACTCTTGGAACTCTAGCCAAGTTCTCTCGAAATCTTGACAGTTTGTTCTCTGTTTCACAAGGTTCCGGTGCACCAGACAACTGAGTTTTGGTGCTCCCAAAACTACTGCAATGATGCCTAATGAATCTGAGTTGGTGAGATCATCATTGCTCCTGTCATCCCTGGCATGCTGGAGATTCTCGGCGCTCCTGAGATGCTGGGCGCTCCTGAGACGCTCCAAATTTTTGAGATCCCTGTACTTCTAAATTCACATTTGTACAGGCCTTTCATGAGGGTGAAATCTTGATTTCATTGATATCTACAATATATACAGGGTTGGACAAAAACAAGGGAGATGACAACTTTCAAGCAGGCTTGGAGCAAGTTTACAGATGGAGATTGATGCTGCCAAACACAAGAAATTGTGAGAGAGATGCTCACTGAAGCTGGATGCCGAAAGCAAGGGCATGACAGAATACAAGTAATTGGTGCAAGATCTGGCTTGGAATATGTTAACCCACAATCAGGAAGCCAAGTGGAGAACTTGACTTAGGTATAGCGGAGAGGCTGCCGATGTGGTGATCCCAGGGAAAGAGGGACAACAGCTGCAGCCGGCTACAGAGAGCGAGGGCAAAACGGAGTGCAAGTGTAATGGATGTAAGACCTGGCTTGAGAGATGTTATTCCACGATCGCAAAGCCGAGTGAAGGACATACCTTGGATAATAGAGGAGTTGGTCTCCGAAGACAGCTGGAAAGACGAGGACCACCAGTATACGAGAGTGATTGATCGAGCAAGAATAAATGACAGCTGGCTCATGATGTTCACTGACTGCTGACTCGCAATTGGCAGGGGAGGAGATTTACTCTGGCAGAGCTGGATGTGACTAGAAGGAAAGAGACGGAAAATGGATGAGAACTTGAAAGCTGAAGAGAGACCAGAGACAGACGAAATCTCTGGGAGTTGGGATTTGTGCGCAAAAAACTAGGTCTCGATCCGGTATGTTGCACTCATCAACTTGTATAATCTGCTTGGGCAGGAGTATCTCCTAACCCAACTTCACAGATCCAATCCAAATCAGACGTGCAATTTCGGCCAACCAAGCATTATAAGGCATGACCCATTAACTATCCAACAGATTGGATGAGAATATGAATGCAACTTACCGGATACAGTGCTAGTTTCTCGCGCAGAAATCCAAATTCTCAGTGGACTTTCGTCTATCTCTGTCTGTCTGCAGCTGTCAAACTCTGATTCATCTTCACTCTTGTTCCTTCTCCTCTCCTCTCTCAACTTCATCGCGGATTGTCTAGAGTTACGTTTCCCCTGAGCATTGCCAGTCATTAGGCGGTTAACATCATCATCCAACACTAGAGTTAGTTCCAAAAATTTCTTGCTCAATCAATCACTCTTATATAATGTGTGGTACTCGTCTCTGCTGCCCGCTTCCAAGACCAACTCCTGTCTTATCAATGTTAAGTCCTCCACTTGGCTTTACAATCGTGAGATAACATCTCTCAAGCCACAGGTCTTGCACCAATTACCCTTGCACTCCGTCTGGCCCTCGCTCTCAGCAGCCGGCTGCAGCTGCTGACTCTCCTTCCCATAGGCACACCATATGTGCAGCCTCTGCTCTAGACCCAATTGAAGTCCTCCACACGGCTTCAAGACTGTTTGTTAACATCATCGAAGCCAGATCTGGCACCAATAACTCGCGTTCTGTCTTCTCTCTCACAATTACATGTGCTCGGCAGCCTTGATCCCGCTCTATATCCATCTCTTCCATCTCTCTTGAAACTCACTCCAAGCCTGCCGAGATCCATCATGTCCATCCCTCTCCAATTCAACCAGAGATCCATATGAATCTCTCCAAGCCTGCTGGAGATCCATCTCATCATCTCTCCCCAAGCCCACTGGTGATCTATCTCGTCATCTCTCTCCTAGCCGACTGGTGATCTAAATTGACATCTCTCTCCAAGTCCACTGGAGATCAATTTTGTTATCCCGCTGGAGATTCATCGTCTCTCCCAAGCACATCTTATCTCCCACTGTGTATTTGTTCCAGCGTGTATATACTATAGATTAGATATCAATAGAAACTACTCTTTCGAGCACCTATATCCCCATACCAGTGCTACTCAAACACGTTGGTGGTTGCACTCAAGCACAATCTAGTTTTTCAAAATCATTTCGCACGGCTCATGGAGGCTCCAGAACCTTACACCGGCGCTCCCAGAGGCTACAGAAACATACACTGGCCCTCCCGGAAATTCAAGAACCTTACACTGGCGCTCCTGGAGGCTCAAAGTCATTGCACCGGTGTTCCCGAAGGCTCTAGAACCTTGCACCAGTGCTCCCTGAGGCTCCGGAATCTTATACTGGCGGTCCCACAGGTTCCAGAACCTGGCACCAGTGCTCCCAGAGGCTCCACAACCTTACACTGGCCCTTCTGGAGCCTCCAAAACCTTGCACTGGTGTTCCCGTGGTCGCCAGAACCTTGCACCGGTGCTCCCTGAGGCTCCAGAACCTTACACAGGCGCTCCTGCGGCGCCCCCCCTTGCTCCAGGAGCCTGTGAAACCTTGCACTTACTCCAAACTACACTAAACTACTTCGACCACTGCTGCAGCCTCCGGGAGCCTCTGGGAGCAAGAATTACATTTTGCTGATATATCAAAGCAATTCATAAATCCATGGAAGACCCCTATTCCTGCAACCCAAGATATCTCAACCACTGAATCATAGTAACTGTCTGTACCAGTATTCAGTAGGTATATTGGTGGTGAACAGCTTTCCCCTGACCATACTACTCCAACAAATGCCTGATGTTCTGTATATGACACCAAAACTTTTGCATCATAAATGCATAATTTGCTGATGTTCAATTAAAACCAGTCACATCACGCTTTGGAGTTGTAATGAATACTCAGCGGTTGCTAGAATCATTGAATTGTAGTTGTATATTGGTTTCCTCTTGGAAGTCCATCTGAGGGTATATTCAGAAGATATTGATTCGGTTGCCAAATACTGCTGGATTCACAATTGAATATAATAGACTTGGCCAGGGCAAAGACAAAATAGAACTACTGTGTGAGAAGAAGGGACAATACAAATTCTTTGGCTTCTTGGAGATATCATTCTAGCTTCGCATGTGCATACTCTACCAATTCACATACAAGCATCGAAATAATGCCATCCTAGAGCCACCAGAAGAATTCAGGTTCACTCAAGTTATTGATCTTACACCAACTCTAAATCAACTCCCCCCTGATATTCTTGGCCTCCATATGCCCCAAGATTAAAGTGATACAGGTCAATCTCCACCAGAGCACCTGATTGGCACCTCCCTTATCATATGACTTATATCAGTTTACAAGTTGCCATATAGTTTGTTCTTCTGCTGTGGTCCATATCAGGTTAACAATATAATCATTCACCTTGGATATCTTTGCCAATGGTTATACAGCAGCCAGTTAAGACTCTGACTACCTCTGAATGGTCCATGGTTTGGCTCTCTTCAAGATATACCTGAATTTAGCAATTTGAGCGTTGTTATTGATCGTCCCGTTACCTTGTATCAAGCACCAAATGGCAACGTAGAGAGCATCTATACCCTACAGTTCCATCAATATTTTCTTTTCCGGATGAATGGGTATACCATAGAAGAACCATATCATGTGATTGATACAATTATTCAGTGTGTAGTACACTGGTATCTCTATCACCAGCCCATGCAATTTGAACTTGGTGTCTACAGCAATAGTCAATCCCTGAGAATTATACTCTTTGTACCGGTAGGATTCGTCAAACATTGGGAAGCTGCATAGTGTATTGGATTAGTTACCTGTGACTGTTTGGTTTGGCCCATGCCATTAAGTTGTGTTTGGATATGAATCAATGTTCCACCTGTATTCTGGATAGTTTGCAGAGGTAATCTGATCTTCATTTGTAAGGTTGAAAAGATTTGTATCCAATTGTCAATTATAGTCAAATCTGTATTGTAGGACAGGTTTTCAATAATACTTTCAAATATCATTTAAATCTGAGGAAGGAAAACTATCAAGATTAGTTTATCAGCTGATACCAGGAATAAATCAATCTAGGGTGGTCTTATTTGGATTTCCTGCTGCCAGTATAGTACTGGATTGATTTTTGGGAATGGGTATCAACACCATTTCACTGGTAGAACTGATGAATAATGCTTTTGCATATGATTAATTGATTGGTTCAGAGTTTGACCCCAAACATTTGACAAACACTGACCAAAAACCACTTTTCCAGTGTGCTATTGGCAAAACATGGCTGCAGCAAAAGATGTATGGGTCTGCCTAAGGCCCATCATATCTGCATGCAGTACACTGGACATGTCTGCATTGCAAACCCATCTTCTGAAAATAAACCAGATGGTCTGGATTTGATGTACCAGCAATTTCACCAGCAGGCTGTTGAATATATAGTTATGGCCAAGAATTCTACCACTCTTTGACTGGCATATCGCCAGAAGCTTCAGAGCTTCCTCTAAACACTCATGTTCCAATACATTATTTAGTCTACTCTGTTCATTACTCCAACCTAATATGTTATTTGATATTTCATCAAAAATTGAAATCTGTTTCTGGACCTCTCTGCTTTTGGGTTTGTCTTCCCTTATAATTTCTTCAATGACCTTTATAGTTAGTTATTTCAATTGGCTCAGACTCTGCTGCCTGTGCACCTGACAAAATATATATATTCAGATAGGATTATATTGGCAAGTGGATAAATAATATATATCAGCTGAAATGAATGTTCATTTTATTCACTCTAATCCACTAACAGATTGTAATCTACCTACAGATTGCTCATCATCTGCCTCAGCATTGTCCCCAATATTCTCATCTCATGCACTGGGATTGTTCTCGTTGAAAATTGGTGAAAACTCTATTTGCTGTATTGGAATTAATAGATAATTACCAAACTGATCACATACAGCAGATCTTTTTCTACCCTGTATACTTCAATCCGGAAATGCTTTAAATCATACCTGTTTTTGCACTAAAAGGCTTTTAAAAGTACTGTATTATACAAAATGTGATCAAACAGTACGCCTTGGATCTGCTCTCTATTCCGGATTCTTCCCATTTATTCATATTCCATAGTATCATCACTCAATAAATACTTCAACTGAAATGTAAATTTGAAAGGATTTTCAGACACTTTCCGTCTGATACAATTGAACAAAAAGATCAAGAGATCATTTGTAAACTTGATATCTGAATATGATTGTTTATATTCTCTCTGTACAGTTGTATTGTCATCCAGTGTATTGTCATCTGGAAATATACCACTCAATATTATCATAATACTTGAGTTTTCTGGTATGGTAGGATTTGCCTTGGGTTTTTTCACTGGGTACCCTGTTCTATCATTCATCAACAGTTTTATTTTGATTTTTTTTTAACCCTTTTTTGCCTGATCTTTTAGACAATCTTTTTCAAAAACCTATCAATCCAATCATATTTTGTCCACCCAGAATTATTTACATTGGCCAATGGCATCTATTGTTCAAAGGTCTCTATAATGATGGCCACCATTGTCTCCCAGTGCAGTATTCCATGGTATTGTAGTTTCAGTTTGTTAAAGTTGGGAATAAATTCTTTATACTTTTATTGGACAAAACTATCAGTCAAAGATTTTGTCCATTTGTGAAATATAGTAGATATCTGACCCATTCTTATACCTAGCATAATATTCTCGGTGCAGGGATACACATAATCACTTGTGACATATTCTATTATCATGTCAGGGGCTATAACTAGTGTCAGAAAGCAAAACAATGCTAGACAATGCACCACTGTGTATAGTAAAGCAACGTTCTACTGTAGCAGGAGTAGGCACCGCTCCAAATGGCAAAGCTACTCTCCATCAAATGAAGCTAGAGAATACACTACTCCGTATAGCAAAGTCAGAAAATAAACTGCTCCAAATGGCAAAGCTAGAAAACTCGCCATTCCAAATAGCAAAGCGACTCTCTACCAGATGAAGCTAGAGAATGCACTGCTCCAAACAATGATGCTAGAGAATACATCACTGCACACAGCAATGCTACTGTCTACCAAAGCTAGAAAATGCACTTCTCTGACACAGCAAAGCAACTCACAATCGAATGAAACTTATTTGCCTTGTGGTTGCTAAAAAGAAAGAATACCAACCGTCTGGCGGTAGAAGCTGCAGGGCGGATACCATCAAAGAAAATATTGGTTCAAGTATGATTTAATGACAGCCAAGACAATAGAACAATGAGCAGACCAAGGTCTGCACAATTTATGGAGGAGAAGGCATGGGTTCGAAGGTGGTATGGAAGCTTTGGACAAGAGTATGAATAGATGTTAGAGTACAGACGAACATATAAAGACCTTGGGAGTGTTTAAGAGTATAAAAGGGTATCTACCTTCTCATCGAGAAGAACAAGTCTTGACAATATATGCATTGGAAAGCCTAATTGTTGTGTTCAGAGTGTGTGTATGATCTTCCCACATTCCAAGTGAAGCTCTCAACCTACTATCGAAACAGAGAAGCAGTGAGTAACGATATCCTGCGAGCTGGTCAATCTGGAGTGACACTCCTATTGTGTCATCCATTTAAATAGCAAAGTTTTTTTTCATCAAATCTGCAGTTCCGGGACTGGATAGACTGGTACCCTCATGGCCAGAAAACTTCTCTATTGTCCCAATAATATCTCCAGTATTTTCTCACTCTTCAAACAATTCTTCAAAAAGGGATTGCATTCCAGTGATCATTTCCTTATAGGTTTATTGAACTGGGGGAGGCATTATCAACTTCTTCCGCAGTAAATGAATCTGCTTACTAAGTTTATTTTGTGGAGATTGAGGTTCAGGTACAAGCCCTCCCAATCATGGTGGAATATGATATAGATATGGTTCAGGAGGAGTAGATGCACTGGTGTATTGCTAACAATTCTATTGTTGTTATGGTGGTATACAGTGTGGATTGGTGACTGAATAACAATTGATAATGGGCACTTATATTTGTTTGGAAGGAAACCGGTTGATATATTATGAAAATGAAAAATTGGTTTTCAAATAAAAGGACAGATGTTGAGGAAAAGAAAACAAATTATGAATGATTGCTGAAGATGACAAAAACACACCCATTATGGAAGACATGGTAAGCTTGGAATGGCAACAGAAGATGTATAATGTGAGATCAAGTTGGGATGTATGTTGAACAAGTGACTTAAAATAACAATGGTTGCAATTATTGTATATAAAGAATAGGTTTTAGTGGAGAATTGGTATGTTCTTCACTTATTTTCTAGTCTACAAAACTATTAATAGCTTCAGTACCAACCTCTGTTCACTTCTGGGATTCCAAATTTTCTATATTTGGTGTTGTTTGCAATACTTCCAATTCTAAATCTTTGCTCAGCTTTGATCACCCCTGGAATCCTGAGCCTTGAATTCTTGACAGAAAAACAAGTCTACAATTGATTCGACCAGTTATATTTTTGGCATTATATACCAATACCCTCACTATTCAGGCTGCAACTATTGTTACCACATCTGTAATACCTCCTCTATTTTTCTGAATCTGCAAGCTACTTTCAAAACCGATTGGTTATCCATGTCTATTGGAAACACATCTGGATACTGTGCCTGAGGAATTTTCAAATACCCACAAATCCTGATATCTTCGGCAATCAGTGCCAGATTTAAGATAAATATAGAAGCAAGAGAACCTGTTACTCTGCCTACTATTGATATTGTTCAGAAATCAACAGAAATCAAGATAATAATTCCCAAACCCACGGATCCAGTGTTCTTGTAGAATAATACTGGAGTTGCTGATATCTTCAAACTGCAACAGCAAAGTAAATGTATATGATAACTTCTGTGAATATATTGAGGAACACAGTTGTATCCTCTGTTCTCTCTGGATCATCAGCCTTGAGTTTCTCTTGTTCTGATTGGTACCCAGACATCAGAATAATTTGCCCCACTGTGCATTGATATAGATTTTGCCCCAGAGAATATGCAGCTCAATATCAAACCAATGATGGAGTAATACTGACCCAAGTACATCAACAGATGCACCAAGTTCAAGTTCATTCAATGCAATACATTTACTATCAAAAAGATCATTAATGTTATACTATTGGGTATTAATCTGTTGGAATCCCAGCAGCAGATCCTTGTGTTATATTCTCTGTGCCAACCGCTGCTGGATTTATTGGGAAGCCAATAGTGAGTAAAAATATATTTGTAACAATTGCTTGGCAGTGGTTAACTTCTTATCAGGATTAGGGCTCAATATCAACAATTGTCTCCATTTGTCACCCTCTGAAGATGTAAACAATCATGTGAAGCGGAAGTTGAACAAAGGGCCATGCCATGTTCAAATATCAACAATAAATAGGGAAATAATGCCATGAATGAACCTAACGGATTTTACAGCACTAAATCAAAAATATGTTCTGACAGCATCCAATAAAATGCAGGACAACATAGATTGAATGGCAAAAGCACTAGCATCCACTACCAAAAATTACATTGATCAACTGAAAAACCGATTACCACCAAAGCAAGAAAGATTTCTGAATTGCTTGATTGAAGTAAGAGCCTCAAATAAAACATAGATAATACAGACAAGGAATTGGTATTGACTGAACAAAAAGTCAAAGACTTGAAAGCACGAGTACCTGTTCATATATACAGAAACTTACAAGCCAAAATGACAATACTAGAACAATAATTTGAAAACTGAATACCAGCAGATCAAGAGAAATTGAGACAGGAACTTGAGGATATACAGAAGCAACTGAAAATTATAAGGGAAGAACAGAAAATATATTTCATTCAAGTTGACTGGATATTGATACTGGTATAATCAACATGAGGGAGAAATGGGGGAGGTTGAAGCCACCAGGGCAGCATGATTGTTCAATTGTGAGAAACAGACAGATCAGTACTTTGAGGAAGAATGCCACAATTATCAATGAAGATTGCAAATCAACCAACATGTTTTTCTATGAACAATCAAATATAAGATACATGGCAAATCAACTGGAAGGTGTATATCTGATGAAATTTAACTGCATATTAAAAGAACACATGAATAACTGACACTGGAAACACTGGTAAATCTACTAGACTTGCTACAGTTGGCTGGGGAAATCAAGACATATATGCTACTATCGATGGAGAACTCTTCAAACATCAACAGAGGGACTCTCAATTTGAACAATATCACACAGAAATCTTGTGATGGGCATATGATGTCAATTGGATTGAAGCTGTCTACTTGGAAGTGCTACATTATGGCTGGCATAAAAATTCAAAAGATTCACCACAGTACTGCGCAATCCCTTTGGACCTCACAGAATTGGTCAAAATGTACTCAAGAAGAGAGTCCAATATCCATATCCAAGGTGCTAAAACAATGACAGGAAGATGGAAAGCAGGACCCAAGAAACCAGAAAACACAAACAATACCACATCCACTCCAGAGGTGGCCCCAGCCAGAATAGAGGCAGGATACCATGTGCCCACAACTATACACTTTTCAGCAGTCAAGCAAAGAATGATCATATGTAAAGAATGCAAGTACCACAGAGAAGGCAGACAATAAATGTATTGTTGGGATTCCAGATATTTTGTAGCAAGTTGCCCAAGAAAGTTGACGGCAGTATCAGAAGTAGTGTTGGCAATGAACCAATTCATTTAGTGGTGAATCAAATTTATGAAAAAATTCACAGTACAACCGCTCCAACTATGTCCAATTTTCCAACAAAAATAAGTAAGCAAATTTATATCCAATCAACCCAATTTTTGATGTACTTTGTAGCAAATGTTGAGCACTGGAAGATAAAACAATAATAATGCTAATTGAACAGGAATTCACTTTCTTATTATGGTTCGACAATTATGGTTCATAAATGATATTGTATGAACCAGTGGACATCAACAAATATTGAAATGAACTTGAACCAAGTAACTACTCAGTTCTATCCATTACAAACTGATTCAATTTGTTTCAAACAGTGATCAGTACAGGTAAAAATTGATCCATTAAGGAATAGTCAAGATCAGGAGAAACAGAAGGGATAGACAGTGGAATCGGAAAAAGTTTAAATCTGAGCAATAATCATTGTCAAGGATTCAGGGCTGGGTGTTGAGGGTTCAGGGCTTCGGGGTTCTAGGGGTTATAAAATCCAACAGCAGGAAAGCCAGAGTCAAGAATAGCCTATAGCTAAAGAAACGAGGACTGTACACAAGAAACTTGATTCGGAATCACCGAGCCTGAAAAAAGTGAAAGCCAAAGCTAATTGATTGTTTTATAGACGAGAGAACAAGTGAAGAAAAAAAGTTATCCTCTACCAAACGCCTGGTTTATATATAAAGTGAATTCACTCGTTCCATAATACATCCGAACTCCTGCGTTCTTTATACACTTCTTTCGTAAGGTTCCATCATCACCTGTAAAACGCTGATTCGAAACCTGATTTCATTCTCGTCATGCTCTAGCCTCCGCTCGAAACCTGATTTCATTCTCCTCATGCTTTAGCCTGCATTTGAAACATGAATTGATTCTCGTTGTGCTTTAGCCTGCGTCCGAAACCTGATTCCATTCTCGTTGTGCTTTAGCCTCTGTCCGAAACCTGATTCCATTCTCGTCATGCACTATTTTCTATAGTATTCACCGATCATTACTCCACCACCGATCGTCACTCATCACAATTGTGATAGTAGCTCCCCCCACTCGAATGCCGAGTACCTACGAGATTCACGATCAGGCTAGCCAGGTTGTTCCGTGTGACAATCGACGATTGCCTTAAGTCCATCTACGTTGATCGCAGGCTCCCAGCAGCACTCATTTTAGCCCCTGCATTTTACTAAATACTGCAGCTGCCTCCGGAACCGCATGAAATTCTCTATCCGCTCAACTTCGTACTCCTCTTCTCCAACCACTAATACCGGTGGTGGTGGTTCTTGCTTTTGATTCGGGAGGGGGTCTTGAGCGGCTTTCTCCAACCGAGATATCGGTTGGACATCGTGGATGTGAAGCTGATTGGGTAATTTGATTCGATGGGCCCTAGGACTGATGACTTCGGTAACTTCGTATGGTCCTGTGTGTTTCCAATCAAGTTTCTTGCTTGGTCGGGTTGTTGATATATTTCGTGCGTCCAGCCAAACTTTATCGCCGGCTTCCAGCGGTGTGCCGACCCATTGGGACTTGTTGGCTTGTTCGGACTGTACAGCTTGGGCCCTTTTCATTTCGGCTCTGAGTTCGCTAAAAAGTTGTTCCATTCATTGGGCCATTTGCTAGGTGTCGACTTTGCGGATATCGTTAGAATCTTTGATTGGATGTTGGCCAAAAGCCATTTGTGAATGAAAGACGTAGTTGCCAATGAATGCGGAGCAATTAGTCGTCTCCAAGGTATGATTGTTAGCTGGGAATTCTGCCAATGGTAACTACTGAACCCAATCGTCCTGCTGGTAATTAATAATGTTTCGGAGATTCCGTTCCATTACTGCATTGACTCTTTCAGTTTGGCCGTTGGTTTGGGGATGAAATGCAATTGACAATCTTCGTTCGATTCCAAATCTTTCGCAGACGTGTTTCCCGAATTCCGAAGTGAATTGCTGTCCTCGATCGCATACTATTGTTTCGGGCAATCCATGCAGTCTGAACACTGCTTGGATGAACATTTCTACCAGCTTCTTTCCATCTACTTGATCCGTACAGGGTACAAAATGTCGCATCTTCGTTAGGCGATCGACCACTACCCATACTGCATTGAACCCTTCACTTTCGGGCAGTCCGACTACGAAGTCCATACTCAAGTCCTTCCATGGATGCTCTTGGATTTCAAACGGTCGTAACAAGCCATGCGTTTTTCCGTGGGTTGCCTTGCTCCATTGGCAGGTATGGCAGTTGCGTACATAGCGATCCACATCCTTCCTCATCTGATTCCAGGCATGACTTCGGCTTAGCAAGTTATAAGTTTTTGCTCGTCCTGGATGTCCTGCGACTGGGGAGTCATGGCATTCTTGGATCCACATGAGCTTATCCTCGTCCGTCAGTTGGATTTGTATTTCAGAAATTTCCAGCGACTAATCTTTATGCATATATAGTCCTTCGCTACTGTCATATGGGCAGTGCTGACATACATTCTGTATCTATATCCATAGCTATTCGGACTGTACGGAGTGGCTATCCAGGTTGACTGTTTCCGCGAATGCCACGATTAACCCTTTGCATACCCTCTCGTCGAGGTTTTCCGTTTATAGCACCATTTGCTGGGTTTTTTCTGCCCCCCCTTTCGGAGGAATGTCTCCTGGCATTCTTGTAAGTGCATCGGGTTTTTGACCTTGCTTTCCTGGCCGGTAAACTATCTTGAATTGAAACCTTGAAACAAATTTGGACTATCTGGTCTGTCTTCGATTTAACAGTTTCGATGTCATAATGTACTCCAGGTTCATGTGATCAGTAAGAATCTTAATCAGATGTGCTGAACCTTCGCATTTGGGTCTCCATTATTCCAGGCTTTTGCCTATCGCGCCGAATTCTTGGTCGTAGATGTCGTGATTTTCTTCGGCAGGTGAATGATTCTTGGAGAAGAAGGCCACTGGGTATAGCACTCCTTGATTGTTGTACTGAGAGAGGACTCCCGGGGATACGTAACTTGAGGCATTGGTTTCGAGGACTATCTCCTTTTCATTATCGAAATGGGCTAGCAGTGGTGCTGCCGTACAGGCCCTTTTGAGTTCTGCGAAAGCCCTGTTTTGATCTGGTCCCCAGTGAAAAGATACTGACTTTTTCGTAAGTTTTGTTAGCAGTTGTACCACCCTGCTGTAATTCCGTATGAACCGTAGATAACAGTTAGCAAAGCCTAAGAAGGTTTGGACTTCTTCAAGTTTCTCTGGTGCTTCCCAGTTATCAACAGCTTGGACTTTCTCCGGGTCCATTCTGATTCTGTTTACTCCAATGATTAATCCTAGATATTTGACTTCTTTTTTATGAAACTCACACTGCTCTGCTGTTAGGTAGAGGCCGACTTCCTTGAGTGATATCATTACCACTCTAACATGCCCTTTATGTTCTTTTGGATTATCGCGGTAAATTAGGATATCGTCCAAAATGTCCGTGCAGAATATGTCCAAAAATGGGCGTTGCGTATCATTGATAATGTCATGAAATGATGCTGGCGCGTTGGTGAGTGCAAAGGGCATAACTAAGAATTTGAAAAGTCCTTATCGAGTTCTAAAAGCCGTTTTCCATTCATCTCCTTCGGCGATTCTAATCATATTATACACATCGCGGACATGTAACTTGGTGTAATAGCGGGCCTTCGAGAGTCTTAGCATGGTTTCTTGAATCAATGGCAGGGGGTAACGGTTTTTTGTTGTTCCTTCATTTAGGCCTCAGTAATGGACGCAGTGCCATAGGCCTCCCCCTGGCTTTTGAACGAAGAGCACTGGAGCTCCGCAAGATCATGAGGACGACTGGATGAATCTCTTGGACAAGTTCCTCTCTATCCATTCTTTTAAAACTTGGAGTTATTCCTGAGATAAGCTGTACATGGGTCCAAACGGTGGGGCAAAGCCATCCTGTAATCATATCTTGTGATCGTGGGGTTGATACGGTTGAAGTGTTTCCGCAATTACTTTACTGAACAAGGGTAGGAACTCATGGTACTCTTTAGGGATAACTTCTTCGAGAGGCTGTTCTTGTAAATCTTTTATTCCTAGGGCTTTGTTGATCTCGTAGAGCGTGACGGCATAAACCCTGGGTTTCTTCTTTCATATTCTCCTCACGAAAGATGATGCTGCTATTGCGCAAATGCCAAATTTTGGCCCTTCTGGATCTGCGGGTGTTGTTTCGATGTGATTGCCCCATACCCATATGTCCGAATGATGCTGACAGTGCGGTTGGCAGTAACTGCTTTGGAAGCCAAGCCTTTGGTTCTGGAATGTGACTGTGACATCGTGGAGTTGTAACAATGGCAATCCCAGCACGATCGGGTAATGCCCTAACTTTGTTACGAACGCTGATAATCGCACCTGGTCTGATCGTATTCCTATGTTGAACTTGGCCATGGTTGTCATGGTTTCAGATTCGATGAGTCTTCCATCGATAACTTCTAACTCTCTTCATTCTCTTAATTCCTTCTCTTCCAACTGATGATGGTGAACAAAATCTTTATTCACAAATGCTATTCTCATAGCTCCGCAGTCGATTAGGGCATGTGTGTTGATTAACATGTCTCCGATTTTCAGCAAACATTTTACAACAAGATGTTTGCTTTCCATTGAAGACTACTGAATTTCTGCACAACTAATTGAAAACTGCGAAATTCCAAAACAACATTTGACAACTATAGACAATGGAGATTCGTGCCCAGCGCAATGGCCATCCTGATTGCACTGGCCTAGACCTTTCCTGACTCAACTTCCTTTCCTTTCCCTGTTCCTGAATCTGCATCCATATAGTTTTCTGCTTTCTTAAAAAGTGTTACTTCCACCTGTCCTGATGTTACTTTCAATTATCTTGAGCACTATGCTGTGAAGTGCCTGCTATCCCCGCAGTACATACAAAGTCCTCCGTCCCTTGGCCACTTGCATTCTTCCGGAGTAATCATCCTCCCCTTCACTGCTGAAAGGTCCATAGGAGCAGGGCGGTGGTATCCTACCACAGTGTCAGCTGGTGCTGTTTCTGGGGCAGGTGTGGTGTTGCTCATGGTTTCGTGTTTCTTTGACGCTGCTGTCCATCTTTCTGACTTTCTCTCCGCAGCTCGGGCGCAGATTTGGAAGTCTCTTTTTGAACATATTTTGAGAAATTCGGTGAGGTCCGATGGGATGTTGCAGTACTGTAGTGAGTCCTTCAGCTCCTCAGATTGGCCTTGACGTAACACTTCCGACTGGGCTGCTGTATTCCAATCGACGTCAGGTACCCACCATTGGAATTCTGCGTAGTATTGGGCAAATTCTCGATCTTTCTGCTTAAGTTTGAGCAGTTCCCGATTTGCTGTGGCCTGTATGTCTTGGTCCCTGAAGGCCAATTGCAACAGGTCCTGTAATTTTTCTAGCAACTATAACTTCAAATCTCCGGTTTTCCTGTCGATGTATAGTTGAATTTCACTCAGGGCCACGCCTTCCAATTGATTTGCCGCATACCTCATTTTGGTTTGTTCGCTAAAGAATCATCCTGGTTCATCCACAATGGTCATGGCTAGTTGTGCCATCCATCCGCAAAGTGCCCTTCGGTCTGTTCCAGAGAATCTGAGAATTTCACTGCCTTTGTGTTCTCTACTCCCATTGCCACCATCCGATGTTCCTACCAGTGCTGATACTCGCTTGACCTCATCCCGATATTTGTTTCTTTTTTCTCCACAGATTCTTAACTGTTCCTCTGTTTCTTCTAGTTCCTGTCTGAGGTTTTCCGTCCCTTCTGGTGCTCTGTTTTCCAATCGTTGTTCTAGATCTGTGATCCTGGCTTGCAGGTCTCCATGTGTGCAGACTGGCACTCTTTCTTCCGTGGTTTTTAACTTCTGTTGCATAAGAAGCAGCTCTTGTTTCAGGTTGTTCCATTCCTCGATGACCTTGTTTCCTTCTGCCAACAACTCCGATATTTGTGCCTCCTCATTCTTCACAGATTGCCGTTCCTTTTGCAATTCGTTCAACCTGCTGGGTGTTGGTAACTGAGCATGGGCTGTTAGTCCTGTGTTGATGTCCTGAATATGACTCCGGAGTTGCTCTTCATTCATGATCTCCATATTTGCCAGCATTACGTTTTCCAGTTCCAATTGTAGTACCCCAGTTAGCGTCACATCGCAGATTGCTCTTAAAGATTCTCCAGACATCTTGGCAACTTTGGAATGGTGATTGGTGTGGATATTTATTGATTTTCCAGCCGAAGGTTTGTGCTACTTCAAGGCACTGGTCACAGATGTGCTTCCAGGTATCGCTTGTTCAGTATATCCAGCAGTCATTGCCACAACAAATGTCACACCAAATGCACTTAATAGTGTGCCAGCAAATCAACGCCTGGATAGGTACCACGGTAAAAGAGTTTCGAGACTGAGGGTCCACAGTGAACAAAGAATACAATTGCGTTCCATGATGCAATCAAAAAAGGTAACGAATTCCTCTGTGCCACCATTGCATGTAGGTATTTCGGTCCACTCCTGAATTGTGCCACAGTTGCAGTGGATGGTTGGGTTTGGATAATCGTGATCTAAGTCTCCTTCATCTTCCGAACAATGGCGAAAATAAATATAGTCCCAGGTTCTTTCGTCCGTGTTGATATATTTAGAAGTGGCACTGATTGTCAAAAATGTCTCGATTTGGATGTCTTCGAAAGGTCCACAAGCACGGTAAGCAGATGTATCTCCAGTAGGAATGGATAGCCAATCTGTTTTCAAAGTTGCTTGCTGATTTAAAAACTTTGCAGGACGCATTGCAAGTGCGATGACAGTAATAGCAGCCTAAGCGGTGAGGATAACAGCACATAAAACAAGAATATTACTGGTAGAATTGATTTTACACTCGTTCTTCTGTCAAGGATTCAGGGCTGGGTGGCGAAGGTTCAGGGTTTCAGGGTTCTGGGGGTTAAAAAATCCAAGAGCAGCAAAGCCAGAGTCGAGAATAGCCGGTAGCTGAAAAAGCGAGGACCATACGCAAGAGACTCGATCCGGAATCTCCCAGTGTGAAAAAAGTGAAAGCCAAAGCTGATTGATTGTCATATAGATGAGAGAACGAGTGAAGATAAAAACTTATCCTCCACCGAATGCCTGGTTTATATATACAGTGATTTCACTCATTCCATAATACATTCAAACTCCTGCTTTCCTTGTATACTGCTTTTGTATGATTCCATCATCACCTGTAAAACCCTGATTTAAAACCTGATTTCATACTCGTCGTGCTTTAGCCTCCGTTTGAAACCTGATTTCATTCCTGTCGTGCTGTAGCCTTCATCCAAAACCTGATTTCATTCTCATCATGCCTTAGCCCCTATCCAAAACCTGATTCCATTCTCGTCGTGCTTTATCTTCTATAGTATTCACCGATCATCCCTTTACCACTGATCGTCACTAAACACAACTGTGATAATCATGGCCATTGTGCTGGACATGAATCTTGTATGTCAATAAATATCAAGCCCAATGTTGGAATTTTGCTGTTTTCAATTAATACTGTTGAAATGAACAATCTGCAATAGAATGCAAGGACTTGGTTGTGATGTGTGCACCCAACATCTGAAACAAATCAATTATCACCCAGATATTGTTTCACTGTAGAACTACAGGAATACCATTTGGGGTAAAAGTTTTTGTTTGCCATCATCTGTTGGAAGAAAATAATTTATGGGTATTATGAACAGTAGAAGTGATGGATAAAAGACTGATCGAATTAGAAACAATTATATCCAGAGTAGAATAAAAATTAGCAATATACAGACATTAGGAACAACTACAAGCATTCATTACACAGTTGGAATATTTTTCTTTAGTAATATGCCTCCCTTGGTTACAACTCCACAATATTCCAATCAAATTTTACCGCAAGTGAATTCACTTTGAAAGCAACATCTTTCAACAATCTTGCCAAAATTCTGCAAACAAATCGATAATGGGGGACCATGTGGAAATGAAGGAAGATTTGGACAAACCCAAGTTGGATGCATAAGCCAGAGCAGCAGTATCTTTTATACATAGATCCAAGAAGAAATAACTCAAAGTATATGTGGCTATTATATTCAAAATCAATTAAGCTTTTTAAATTTCAGTTCTGTAGAAACAACCACTGCAACAATTGATACCAAAGAAATACCATCAGTTTTTCCTTCTATTTGATAAGATGCATGCTATGAGATTGTCCCCATATTGCCCATATGACCACAAGATCAAACTCCAAGAATGATTCAGACCACCATTTTGACCAATCTACAGCCTATGGCGGGAAGAACTACAGCTTTTGAAATATTGAATTGAGAAAAACATTGCAAAAGAAATGATCAGATCATTATTATAATCATGTGGAGCTCTGGTACAATTTGCACCAATACCAGATGTAGGTTTGGGACTATGCTTGGACTATCAAGGTATGAATGATAAAATACTCCAGAACTACTATCAAATACCATTAATTTAGGAAACACTTTTTAAACTTTCAAAAACCTTCATGTACACCAAGTCAAACATCAGAAAAACCTACAATATGATCAGAATCACAGAAGGATGAGAATTGAAGACACCTTTCAGAATCTGCTACAGTCAGTTCAAATCTTCAGTCATACTATTTGGATTGACCAATACACCAGTATTCTTTCAGGAGTTCGTCATTGATACCGTATGTCATTTCTTGAATTTATTCTATATGGTCTTTCTGGATGATATCTTTATTTACAGCAACATGGTGGGCTAACATAAGGCATATGTCCATACAGTAATGCAAAAACTGAAGGAAGCAGCATTATATCACAAAGTGGAAAAATACAAGTCTCACCAGGACAAGTTCAACTATCTGGGATTGATAGTAGCACTTAACAGAATTCGAATAGACCCTGAGAATATATAAGGAGTCAATGCATAGAAAGTACCATTCAAACTCCAAGAAGAACAAGAATTTTTAGAATTGGCCAATTTCTACTGATGGTTTATAAGAAATTGCAGCAACATAGTACAATGATTAACTATACTTATGGAGAAAATGGTATTCTTCTGCTGTAGAACAAACCCGAAAAGAGCATTTGTGGAATCGAAAGATGTATTTACAACGCTGCCTGTAATAGCTCACCATGTGGATAATATGGAAATTGTTTTCATAACCAATATATCATATAATGTGTCTACAGGAGTATTGTTACAGTATGACTATCAAAAGAGTGTTTTTCTAGTTGCCTTCATCTCAAAGAAACATACATCAGCTGAAGAGAATTACCAAATCCTCAATCAAAAACTGGGAGCAATAGTCAAATACCGTGAACAGTGGAGATCAGAATATAATGTATCAGTACATCCAATAAAATTATTCACAGACCACAAATACCAGAAATACATTATTATATCCCAACTGCTCAACACAAGACCGACTCAATGGTTTCAATTCATATCCAATTGTATATTGACAATCATATATTAACCGGGGAAACCAGGTCAAAAGTCTGATGCATTAACCTCAATACTAGAGAATATTCCTCTGAATGGGGGGGGCAGAAACAATCCAAAAAATCATACCCAAAACAGATATTCTTCATCAGGAAATTCAGAAACAATGATAGTATTATTTGTGGAGGTTATGAGCCTAGAAAAGAAAAAAATAAGTCCGGAAAAACTACAAAATTTGGTTAAGAATGTTTTCCAAAAATGAAAATATGATAGGATCAAAGAACTCTATATACATACTGCTGATGCTCATACAGGAACAAACAAAGAAAACATTAGTTCAATTGAGGAACATCAAAATTTCTCAGCCACTGGCTGCCAAAAACAAATGAAATCATTCAAGTTCCTGTGAAGAAGCTATTAGTGGGATGAAATGAGAAAGGACATAGACTGGTATGGCTGAAATTGCCACCAATATCAATACAGCAAACTCTAATATCAAAAGACTCATGGATGGCTCAAGCCACTTGAACTACTGCAACAGCCTGTGAAGAGCTTTAGTATGGATTTCATGGTAAGATTGGCAGAGAGTACAGGTTATACTATAATATGGATAGCGGAAGGCAGACTCGAAAGATGAAATACCAGGTGCCCTGCCATGATAATACATATAAAAAGAAGCTGGGAATCATGTTCATCTGAGAATTGTTCAGATCACATGGATTGTCAGATGCTACGGTATCAGACTGTGGACCCCAGTTAACTTTACAATTCCGGATACATCTATGTGAATGATCAAATATTGAACAGAGACCATCCACAGCTTTCAATTGACACTTATCGCCAAACAAAAAAACTTTATACAACAATACCACAGTATTTCAGAGAACTTGTCAATTGCCAACGTATTGACAAGGTAGAATAGCACCGACTAGCAGAATTCATATTGAACTACAACTCATCCAAGTCAATCAACCGGACCCTATTTTCTGGCCATTCCAAATTCCATCCTAGAATGACCTTTGAGCAACAACCGGTTTACAATGATAATAAAATTTGAGCAGTTAACACCAGACAGAAATCTGAAAATATAAAGCAAGTTTTCAAGTGAATGAAAGCCAAATTAACCAAAGCACAAGCAATCCATGCGGAGCAAGCAGAGAAAAACAACCATGAAGAACAGAATTTGAGAGCAGGAGATTTTATATAAATAGAGACCAGAAAAATTACAACTCAAACACCCAGCAAGATACTAGGCTGCAAATGTATAGGACATTCTAATATCCTCAAAGTTGTCAGCCTATGAACCTACCAATTGTATCTATCAAAACCCATCCATATACACCCAGTGCAATCATTTTCCACATTGATCGAAGGCAGCAGATAACCCCTTCTTGGGACAAAAAATGCAGCTGCCGCATCCTGAAATTGTGAATAGAGAGGAGGGATACGAGGTCCAGAATATCAAGGATTCAAGATTGTTTAGGAGGCAACTGTAATATCTAGCCAAATTATAAGAATATAACAAATAATGCTGGGAATCTGCAATGAACATATATGGACTTCAAGCCATCTATATATTTCATGTGAATCAATCTGGAAGATCCGGATCTGTAAACTTGTAGGAACATACCAATGCATGTGAGAGCTACCATCAGAGTTGTATACAGTGCAGATGGGTAACCGAATAAGGATGAATATTTGATTGGTATATTTGTTTGAGAGTAAACTGTATTATGCATTGTGAGAAAACCAAACAGGGTTTTGAGTCAGGAATCAAGTTTTGAGGGAAGAGAAACATGTTATCAATGATCACCAAAAATAAGAAAACAATGCCAATCCTTGAAAGATAGGGTAACCACTGGATGTCAATAGAAGGTATACAACAATAGGTGAAGTTGGGATGTATATTGAACCAGTGAGTCATTGTGATAATACAAGCAATTATTGTACTTCATGAGGAGGTTTTAGGACAGGATCGGTTTGCTCTTCACTCATTTACTAGTCTACGAAACTATTAATCACCTCATCACAAACCGCTATTGACTTCTGTGATTCCGGATTTAGAGTTGTGTATTTTGTTTGCACTACTTGCCATTTCAAATCTGAGTTTGGATATGATAACCCACAGTATGCCAAGCTTGGAACCTTTGGCAATTGTGGTGGAGAAGTGATAGGCAGATTGGTGAGTTGCAGCCAAAGAGTTTTCTCTAGCTCAATATAAGCTGAGCTTCCAAAATAGACCATGTTATAATACTTGTACCCCAGATACCGATGAAGAGAATTTGTCTAGCATTAATGTTACTGTGTATTTGGCTGGAGATGATGATATAGTCGAGTGTCTCAGATACACCACTGCAAGTTAGGCTGAGGATAAGAATACTGGAATATACTTTTGGTGTTTTACTAGAGATGAATGACATGCGGCAGGCCTCGCAAATTGAACTGTTGAGGGTAAAGGGGTATATGTTGTGTGTTTGGCAGGGAATAATGGATCTGTGGCATACTATGAGAGTTCTGCTGTTGGGACTATAGCAGGGTACCATAAAAGGTTTTACTGTTCAATATACTGTTATATACCTTGTGAATGCCACTGTGGGATATATGGTGGGGTATCTGGGGAGTTAAGTGAAGAAAGATATTATGCTAGTATACACTAGATATTTGGTTGGGTAAATGGGAAGTGCAGTACATATTGGGTATTCTGAAGTTGACAAGTCTGAGTTATCACTTGAAATTGCTGTTGGTGCGCTGGAGAATAATATCACAGGTTAGGTCATAAGTTTGATATGTTGTTTTTGTCAGCTGCAGCCTGACCCATGGTCAGTGTAATACTGAAAGCATCGCTCGAGGTTTACCTGGTCAAAGAGTATTCGTACTTACTTTGGAACTCCTTTGAAGGTAGGTTAAGAGCTTCACTCAAGATGTGGAAATTACTAAAAGATTCTGAACAAAAAAAATTGGCTTTCTCCAATGGATATATTGTTAAGGCTTGTTCACCTTGCTGAGAAGGTTGATGCCTTTCTACCCTCAATGATCCCAACATCTTTATATCTTTGTCTTCGCTTCAAAGAATTTATTCTATCTATACTGTTCTCTAGAGCTGCAGTACTTTAACCACCTTTGGACCGCTTTCCAACAAATGCCCATTTCTTCGCAACTATCACAGTCTTCTATCTCTTGATTCTCAATTGCCTTTGAGGTAATAAGATTTTAATCAGACAATTGTTATGCGTTATGACATCAAGCTCACAGGCTAGCATGGCTGGACCAATGTTATTCTTTCGATCGGATGACCTTCAGACGAATTGGCCTCATTCGATATAGAGCAGCTTTGCTCTTCAGAGTCAGCGTATATTCCTAAGCCTCCAGCAGTTGTCGGCTTCTTTGCAGGTACCATTCGGCTGGTTGCCAGCTGTGCGTTTGTTATTGGCGAGTCATCAGCTTCTTGACTGTTGCCATTCAGCTGTTGGTTGTCTGGGTATTTGTTATTGGCAATTCCAATCAGAAACAACCACAGCTGAGGGGTCGCAAGAAGGTTAGGTCTATTAGCTAGCTAGCGACGCGGAGGTCAATCGTGCCAGCGCCGGGTAACCTGGTCTGTGCGCTTCAGCACAGCCGCACCTTATGTACATGTCTGAACCTCCCACAACTACCTCGTCTCAAAGAAAACCAGCACCAGCCCCCAAAACGAAGCACAATTTAAGAAAATCCAGATAAAAACCCGTTGATCCCTCCTCCTGCGCGTCAGCAGCTGTTAGAAGCCTCAAAAACCCGTTTCTTAGCCTTCCAGCATCCATCATTAGACCAAAAGACCCTTTTCTCGATGGTAGTGTCGCTGTAAACCTCTACAGCCGCTTTTCAAGTTGGCCAACGGTTGCCAATCCATTTCGGGATATCCAAGCCACTTTGCCTTATATTGTAGGGTTTTGGCCGAACTGCCCTGATGCTCGAGAATGGCTTCAACCTCATACTCCGGATCCATGTCTGTCATCGTACGCAATGGTGGTGGTGGAAGATGCTCTCGGCCGTAATCCACACGATCACGTTTCAGACGGGAGACATTAAAAACATTGGACATTTTGCAGTGAGCTGGGGTGTTCAACCCGAAAGCATTGGCACCGATGGCTTCGGTGATGCAACACGGCCCGCAAAATGGCTGTTGAAACATTCTGGAATTGATATTTGCCGACTCCGATTTTGTTAGATTTGCATAGCCGATGGGAAGGAGCCTGGTATTGAGAAAAACCGAATCTCCAACTTTGAAATCGTGCAGGCGGCGAGATTTATTAGCTTCCAAAATCAACTTTGTTTGCGCTTCCTCCAACCGCTCTCTCAACATGCGGAGATCTGACATCATCTGTTCGGCGAATTCGTCTGCTTCCAGGCTGATTTTTGGCTGCCGGTCAGCACTCAGGGTCGGTACCAGCAGATCAATCGGCATCCTCGGCACGAATCCCACTTCCGCCCGAAACGGAGAAGTCTTGAGAGACTTATGGTTCGCTGCGTTGTAGGTGAATTCAGCCAATGGTAGCAGGCGGTCCCACTCCTTTGGGCACTGAGCCACGTACGCCTTCAAATAGCCTTCGACGACTGCATTCAGATTCTCCGCTTTGCCGGCTGTTTGCGGATGATAGGCGGTACTGTGACGGAGTTTGTTTCCCAGTTGGGCCATCAGGGATCCCCAGAAATCTGACATAAAGCGTGTATCCCTATCGGAGATAATGTCATCTGGAATTCCCCTATTTCGAACCCACATCTCAATAAACTCTCTGGCGAATGCTTCTGCAGTTAGATCCTTCTCCCTGGCTGCTTTCCATCGTACTCTCTTGGTTAGTGGATCGACAATCGTAATTATGCAGTCGTAGCCGTCTCTGGCCGTAGCTGGTAATTCAGTAATGAAATCGATATTAACCCTTGAAGCCCGTGTCTCCGGAATTGGCAGCGGTTGCAGCAAGCCATACGGGAGTTGATTGGAATGTTTGACACGGTGGCAAACATCGCAACCTCGAACCCATGCCCGTACGGACTGAGTTAACTGAGGCCAATAAAATCGTGATGCAATGGCCGCTGCCGTTTTTTCCGCTGCTTGGGGTCCTCCACCAAGCGGTGAGTCATGGGCTTCCGAGATAACGTCGCTTCGCATGTCCCGCGGGATGCAGAGTTCCCCAGTATCCCTCCGAAAAAGAAGGCCATGATCAAGTCGGAACAGTTTTGCTCGCACCATGTGTTTCCGATGGTGCTTTTCTTTCAAACGCTGAGATGCCCGATTTTTCGCCTCGTCGGTTACTTCGGCTTCCTCACGAAGAACATTGACAATTGGACCGAAATACGCATCTTCCACCAGTAGCTCACACACCTCTTGCTTCCATTCCTCTGCGCCGATGATCTGAAGTTCCATGGTATTTATGCTGAT
Source organism: Trichophaea hybrida (assembly GCA_015178995.1). Classification (NCBI taxonomy): domain Eukaryota; kingdom Fungi; phylum Ascomycota; class Pezizomycetes; order Pezizales; family Pyronemataceae; genus Trichophaea; species Trichophaea hybrida. The sequence continues at coordinate 65,200 of WHVE01000725.1, forward strand.
GGTGGCTGCTGAGGTTGCCGAAACCGGATGGTGAATCCTGCTCAACGCATCCGCTACCAGATTGGCCGCTCCTGGGAAGTACTGGATTGAACAGTCGTTCTGCTGTAATTTATCCAGGTGTCGCCATTGGCGGCTAGAAAGTTTCTGCAGGCTCAGGATATGCTGCAGCGACGCGTAGTCCGTGTATACTGACGTATGTCGATTGCTTACGTAAGGCTCCCAGTGGATTGAATTGTCATGGATCGCCAACAACTCGCGGTCATATGCTGTGTAGCGCATCTCGACGTCATGTAATTCTCGAGAGAAGAAGCCCAGCGGACGTTCCACCAGCCGGCCCTTCGGTCTCCAGGGTTGCTTTTGAGCCAGAACACCTCCAATTGCCACATCTGAGGCATTGGTGCGCAGGATATAGTTTCGCTCAGGATCGAGTAGTGCCAGCACCGGAGCGGACGCCAAAGCTCTCCGAATATCGTCAAATTCCGCCTGATGCTTCGAAAGCCACCAACATGTGCTTTTCTTGGCTGTCAATGCGCATAACTGTGTGGTCCGGTGCGCGAACTTGTGCACAAATTTCCTATAGTAGCCTGCCAATCCCAGGAAAGACCGAAGCTGGGCTGTGCTCGCCAGTATCGGCCAGTCATTTATGGCTGCGATCTTCCTGTCCTCCGTGTCGATTCCACTCGAATTGATCTTGAAACCGACGAACGACGTCTTGGTGGCTCCAAAAACGCATTTTCGCTCATTCAATCGAAGATGCACCGCCCCAATTGCCCACAGGATAGTGTCGACATGCATCTTGTGTTCGGCCAAACTGCGAGAAAAAATCAGCACGTCATCCAGGTATACAATTGCAAACTTCTTGTACGGGCCCAAGATGCAATGCATGGCGCGCATAAATGCTGACGGCACGTTAGCCAGACCAAACGGAATCACCGTCCACTCATAGAAGCCATCTGGGGTAACGAACGCTGTCTTGTGCCTGTCGTCGGGGTGTATGCACAACTGATGGTAGCCACTGGCTAGGTCGAGCTTGGTAAACACCCTGGAACTGTGTAGCCGATCAATGAGATCTTCTATGTATGGGAGTGGGTACCGCTCTCTGATAGTGA
>WHVE01000726.1:0-66296 GCA_015178995.1 Trichophaea hybrida
GGAACGCGCCAAACAGGAGACTGCCACTCCTGCGAATCCCAAGATTTTCGACATGGTTCCACCTATGCGATTCTGCGGCGGAGCAAAGGAGTTAGACAAGTTTCTCGACGCGCTACGGTCCAATTTCAACTCTCACAAGCACCTATTCCCACGTGGAGGACCCGATCAAGTGCATTACGCGATCTCTTCTCGATTCATGGAGTAACCATAGCGATCCTACGCAGCGGCAGACTCCAATGACCGACCCGGCCGAATGGGCTAGCGACCTACGGGCGGATTCAGATCCGTGCTTGGAGAATTTCGACCTCTTCGCGGAAGAGATCAACCGGATCTACGGAGACAAAGACCGTCGCATTCGTGCAGTGATGAAGATGATGGACGAATATATTCAACTGCCAAACGAACCGGTTAGAGCCTATGCAAATCGTATTAAAGCTAATTGGAGACAGGCCGGTTGGAATTTACCGGAGCTGGAGATAGCACGCTACGATATGGCCTGGGGAGGCCTGCGGCACCATCTCAAAAATAAGATCGGGCCGATAACCCCGAAATCTGGACGATTCGAATCAGTCGAAGAGCTATTCGACAAGGCCGCAGCGTCGGAGGTCATACACACCCAGAGCGACGGAAAGAAACCCGGCGGTCAACAAAAGCCGGAATCGTCAAATAAAGGCGGAAAACGAACATACCGGCCATCCATCTCCGAACCATCGGGAACCACACAGACCCAGAAATCGTCAGGCGGAGGTGGCGGCAAGTCCAACAAATACGGAAAGGCCGGCGGAGGAGCCAATCGTTCCAACTTACCGCCGGCACTCTGGACCTCAAAAGACGTCTACGAAAACCGAAAGGCCAACCAGCAGTGCACACGGTGCGGAAGCAAAGATCATAAAACTCACCACTGCACCAGGTACAGCAGGCCAAATTTGCCCGAACTAGACTCCAACCCAGGTGGAGGCGGACACCAGGTGAAACGTCAAAAATCGTTCGACACCCAGCAGTCAAAAAACTCACATACCTCTCCCGGCACCTAGCCCGGCGGGAGAGGCTGGACGAGCAGGAGTTGGGGCTGGAGATGTTAGGAACGAGGGCGTTGTTGGCAACTATAGATGAGATCCAACCCCACCGATTAACCCTCAAATCGAGAGTTATTTTGGAGCCACCCAGGGCTCTCTTTTCAAGTCAATACTTATGTGGTACAGAGAAACCAGATTCATCGCACATCGTTCACGAAGTTCAAATTCGGGATCGACACGGTGAGATACAGCGCGTTCGAGCACTCATTGATTGCGGCGCGACAAGCATCTTTATGGCACCGAGGCTGCTCAAGCGACTTGGGCTAAGACACGAACCCGCATTCACCTCCACCCAGGGCCTCAACGGTCAAATGATGATGTCTGCGAAGGAGAGCCGAAAAACCAGCTTCTCGGTTCAGTATTTTCAGCACCTGGCTCCAGTTAACGAATCGGAGGTGCTAGTCGTTCCGATGAAAACTTACGACTTAGTGCTAGGCTTGCCTTGGTTCAAGGCGAGAAACCCGGACATCGACTGGAATTCTGGTCGACTTTTGACTCTTCGGACCCCAAGTGGAGACTCCCAGGCATCACCGGCGGCGACGTCGGAACCTTCGCAGGCGGAGGGCAAAGGCTCACTGCAGAAGGGCGGTGAAGAGAATAAGCCTCCAGACATACACCTACTTGGAGCCACCGCATTCGAGTCTCTCTTAGCTAGCGACGAGATTCTCGAGGCTTTCGCCATACGACTTGGCGATTGCACAGGGTTGTTGGGTGCGACCACGGAAGGCATCACCAAAAGTGAGAGAAGCCCCTGGTACAGACCTTGCGAGCAGGAGCAGCGGCGGTAGTTGCGGCAGAAGAGTAACACATTGACGGTGCTTGAATGACTGCTACCGGCTCGCCGAGACACGAAGGGAGGACGAGACGCCACGGCCATGCTCCATTGTGACGGGCCGGCGGAAGTCTCTACTCCTGGGAATCCCTACCCTCCTCCACTTCAGTCCTTATTGGAACGCACAGCTAACATGTACAGATGGAGAGAGGCGGTCACCTGATTTGGTGCCTACAGACGATGGCGGGCACATCCCCGCCAAATACCGAGAATTCGTGGAGGTCTTTAGCAAGGCCAAGGCCGAGATACTCCGCCGCACCGTCCGATTGACCATGCGATTGACCTGGAGCCTGGGCACAAGCTGCCGTATGGGCGGATCTATAACCTGTCGGAGGTTGAGTTAATGGACTCTAAAGGCCTATATCGAGACGAACTTAGCCAACGGGTTTATACAACGGTCATCATCACCGGCGGCAGCGCCGATACTATTCGCAAAAAAGAAAGACGGCGGCCTGAGACTCTGTGTGGACTACCAAGCTTTGAACGCGGGCATGATTAAGAACCGCTACCCCCTTCCACTTATCTCAGAGATGCTTGACTGTGTTGGTGGTGCCAGATTCTTCACGAAACTTGACCTCCGTGGTGCTTATCACCTGATACGAATTAAGGAGGGAGACGAGTACAAGACGGCATTCCGAACCCGATACGGCCAGTTCGAGTATCGTGTCATGCCTTTCGGCTTGACGAATCACCAGCTACTTTTCAGGCCTACATCGACGACTGTCTGCGGCCCTATATGGACGACTTTACCGTGTGTTACCTCGATGACATCCTCATCTACTCCACCAACGAGAAGGAGCACGAAGAGCACGTACGGAAATGTGCTGCAGCGACTCCAGGAGTTGGACTCTATCGTAGGGCAGAAAGTCCAATTCGGAGTCTCAGAGATTCGCTTCCTCGGCTTTGTTATCAGTGCCGTGGTGTGAACATGGAGTCAATCGCATATCAACAATCGAGATTGGCCGACCCCAGCGTCGATCAAGGACATGCAGGTTCTTCATGGATTCACAAACTTCTATCGGAGGTTCATCCGGAAATATACCAAGGTAACGGCACCCATATCAAATCTGCTCAAGAAATCTCCAGGGAAGCTGAAGTGGGAATGGCCGAGAGACAGCAAACTCGTATTCCGAACACTCAAGAGGGCCTTCTCAGAGGCACCGATTCAACAGCACTTCGACCCGGCAAAGCCGATCATCCTTTAGACCGATGCAAGTGGCTTCGCAATTGTGGGGATCCTGAACCATACAACGGCTTTGGCACCCTCCAACCAGTCAATTTTCACTGGCGGAAGTGTTGACCAGCAGACAGCACTACAATACGTATGACCGTGGCTCCTTGCCATTGCCGAGACCATAAAGCAATGGCATCACATCTCGAAGGAGCCAGGCACAAGATTTAGTGCGGTGTGACCATAAGAACCTTGAGTATTTCCAAACTTCTAAAGTGCTCTCACAGCAACAAGCTAGGTGGTCAGAAATTCTCTCGCGTACACTTCAGTATCGAGACTTGGGGGGTCAAAAACCCGCCTACGGCCCGCCTAGATGGCCCGACTACAAGCAAGGCTATGAGAAGCCCATCGGCCAACTTGGCAACCCTGGCAGTGAGGGCCATTACACCTGAAGTTGAACCATATGATGATCTCCTACTGGCGATTCAAAAGGCCTTGTCTTCGACACATTGGCAATCGACTGAATGCGAAGATAGTCAACCTGCCCATGTCAAACACCCCAAGATGAGAATCATAGACGTTATCGCTGAGCTCTGACTTACGAAGGGAGGATATACGTTGCTGCTGATCAACCACTTAGTGCTAGAGTGATAAGTCTCTTTCATGACAACCCCGAATCAGGTCATCTCGGAGCTCTTCAGACCACTGAACTTGTTTCTATGGTCTTCTATTGGCCCACGATGGACACGCACATAAAGAAGTACATCTGCAGGCTGGAAGTATGCCACCACGTCAAGGCCCCACAGCACGCTTGACATGGCACAATGATGCCCTTGGCACCCCAGAAACGACCCGGAAAGGTGTCCGATGGATTTTGTTACTGACTTGCCGGAATCAACTGCATCCAAGTACACAGGAATCTTAGTCATTGTCGATCGGCTAAGGAAAATGGCCATCTACCTGCGCTGCCGAAAGGACGTTGATTCACCAGAACTGGCCAGACTCTTCTGAGCATATGATTTGCAAGCATGGTGTGCCCGACAACATCGTCACCGATCGAGGAGGCCAATTTACAAGCTGATTCTGGACGAGGTATGATCCCATATGAGTACTGACCACTGACTCTCGACAGCCTGCCACCAAAGAGGATGGCCAGACGGAGAGGCAAAATCAGACAATGAAGCATACCTCCGAGCCTTTTGAATCTAGAGCAGGATAACTGGGTTGAGCTTCTCCCATTGGCCGAGTTTCATACAACAATTCTGTGCCCACTCGACAGGATGACTCCTTTCTGGACCAATTACAACTACTATCCCCCTGCAGTTCAAGGCTCCAAGACCCTTCGAACATGAGGTCGGAGATTCAAGCAGACGCGAAGACGGCAGCGCTAGCTGAGACACACCAAAAGCTCTGCGAAAATATACTGGAAGCTCAAGCCGGCAAGCCAAGTACGCCAGCGGCAAAGAAGTCACCTTCGAGTCGGAGATAAAGTTTGGCTATCGACGAAAAACATCCACACACGAGGCCGTCTAAGAAACTGGACTATAAGAGAGCAGGCCATATACGGTGAGTAAGGTCATCAACAAGAATGCTTACAAACTAGACCTTCCGAGAACGATGCGAATTCATGACGTCTTCCACGTTTCTTTGCTCGACTCATAAACGCCACCAATTGCCGGCCAGCCACCATCAGAGCCTCAGCCGACGATATCGACGATTCTGACAATGGAGGTCGAACGAATCCTTGACTCTAAACGACGCTATCGACGCCTCCACTACTTAGTTCAGTGGGCAGGCTACAACTACATCCGAACAAGCTGGGAGCCCGCAGAAAACCTCGAGCATGCTCAAGAGCTAGTCGACGGGTTCCATCGGGAGAATCCGGATAAACCCGGGTAATTGGAAAACCACTAGACGAGTGATTTGGAGGAAATTGGCCGAAATTGGCGCTTCTTGAGTTTCCCTTTTCTTGATTCTTCTCTTCTTATGGATTTCGGCCCGGTACAAATGGCGTCGGCACGGGTTTTACCACCTACCACCGGAGGTGGATTTCCCCGTGCACCGAATCCGCCGTGAGGTTGCCTGATTGGCTCTGATCGGTTGTGGGACTTATGATGACGTGCGAGGCCTACACAAAGGCGCACCAACCTGGATCTTACTTCTTCTTCATGTACATATATTTAGCAGCCCAGGAGGTCTGCGCCGAGAGAGGAGGATGATGTAACGGCAGAGGTCAGGCCTTGGTGATTAGGGTTGCGGCTGCCGGCAAGGCTAAGAGCCGAGGCTGAGTAAGCACCAACCTTAAGTAGACTCTGCACGGCTGCCATTGTACGGCAGCGATTATCTTACTTATACACAATCATACTAAATCACTTATTCTCGTTTGCAACCGTACCGACCCCAATTGACATACCAGACCGTACGAAGCCTTACCAGCCCGTACTTGCCCTTACAAACAGTTCAACCAGAGCCGAAAAGGCAACCCTCGGTGGTCTACCAAGGCATTCGTCCGAACAGTCCGTGAGATTAAGCACCATGATGTTGTCAACTCCGGAGTTTTTGCAGACAAATTTTCCGACAAACGACCTCGGGAGTGGACACGTGCATCGTTACAAGCATTAGAGGAGGCCACGGAGGAGTATATGATTGAAGTGACTGCTTTTGCCATCGTTCAATATATATTAACGCAACTGAATTTTAGTAGGTTTTTAACATGTCCGCAATAATGGCCAGGCAAGGTGGGCGTGTACAGCACGAGCAGGCGGACATGCGCATCGCGCTCAACATGGTTAATATGGCTAAACATGGCATATCGCGCGCTGCAATCGAAGAAACAAAGAATTTGATTAAAAAGCCTAGAGCAGAGATTCGAGAAAAAAGAGACGGGGTGTTGAGTTGCCAGGTCATAAGAGTGTGAAGGCGGTCATTTAAAAGCATCCATCCATGATCTATGAAAATCACCTAAATGGCTGCCTTCGTTGCCAAAACAAGATTGCTCGAAATCCTGCTACCCGCTGGAGGCGCAAAGGCACGAAGCCTGGGACCACAACAGTACTAACAGTCTCGGCAGCACCAGTCGTATCTGCAACCCCTGGACTATCAGCCGCTTGAGCAGCACAACTTAGTCCTCAAAGAGTGCTTCATCTTAGCCTTTTGAATGAATTTACCCCACTTGAAGATTCAGAAGACGAAGACGATTCCAATTATGATGGCTCCAGTACTGATGACAGCATCGAGGATATATCAGGTATGCACTGCCCCCACTGACACAAACAATTTCTAATAATCATTTCAAAGAGAACGACAGTGATGATGAGAGTATTACCAATGAAAGAGAATAGGCAAGTGGGTTTATTGGGCATACTTAATTAATTTTGATATTCAATCTATTATATAGTTTCTGCTGTCAAAACGAGCAATATAAGGGTGAACAAAACGGAATTGAATCTGTGAAGTGAGTTTAAATAATGCTTCCATGCTATCTCTGAGAGTGAGTATCAGCAATTTTTAAATCACGATATATGAGTATTGCAAAATATCTTCTACTTAAAAATGAATGAATGCCAGTCTTTACGCATGAATATGCTGTAAATGCGCGACCATACAACTAGGCTACAAGACTGAAGGTGAGCGTCAACGGAACGTCAACGATTTTTGGTCGCACAACATTTCTAGCCCGTGAGATATTGTACACTCCATCAATGTAAATACAGTTTTGACTGCCTTTATCGACAAATCGATTTTTACTGATGCACTGGAGCAACCTTTGAAACCGAGCTTGGAGAAATTAAATCACGATTAATCTGTATCGCACGGCATGTTGTCATTAAATATGCATGAAAGCCTGATGTTATAATCATATTTATTCATTTTGCACAATAAGACGTGTAGACTGCAGGACTAAAAGTGAGCGTCAACGGAGCGTCAACGATTTTTGGTCGCACAACATCGCCAGCGCATCAGATGGTGTGAGTTCCGTCAGTGTAATTAGAGTTTTGACTGCCTTTATCGGCAAATCAATTTTTACTGATGCACTCGAGCACCATGCTTGGAGAAATTCAATCACGATTCATACGTATCGCACGGCATATTTTGATTGAACATGTATGAAAGCCCGCCGTTACCATCATATCTATTGTTTTTGCACAATAAGACGCGTAGACTGCAGGACTAAAAGTGAGCGTCAACGGAGCGTCAACGATTTTTGGTCGCACAACATCTCTAGCGCATCAGATGGTGTGAGCTCCGTTAGGGTAATTTCAGTGTTGACTGCCTTTATCGACAAATCAATTTTACTGATGCACTCGAGCACGATGCTTGGAGAAATTCAATCACAATTCATACGTATCGCACGCCATATTCTGATTGAATAAGTATGAAAGCCCACTGTTACCATCATATCTATTGTTTTTGCACAATAAGACGCGTAGACTGCAGGACTAAAAGTGAACGTCAACGATTTTTGGTCGCACAACACCTTTAGCACGACGGATTTTACATATTTCATTCATATTTTCCAAGTTTCAACTGCTGCTATCGATGAATCAGTTCGTAATCATGCATCCATCCTACCTCTGAAAGTGAGTATCCGCCATTATTAAATCGCGATTTATCAGTATTGCAACATATGTCCTAATTAAATAAGGCTTATTGTCATTCTTTATAATTGAATACACATCATTCACGCAACCATACATGTAGGCTACAGGACCGAAAGTGAGAGTCAACGGAGCGTCTATAAATCGCTGAGAAACAGCGCAGAACTTATGATATATTTCAATATCATATTTTTTAAAGATCATTTGACTGTTTTTAAATACAAAATAGCTATTAATAACTCTTCGAGATCACCTGTAATTGATTTGGAGTACGATCACAGTTCCCTAAGTAATGAACATATCACAATATTATATTTTATAACATACACTCGAAAGTCAGGCGGAAAGTGTAAAATGTTTCTGAGCTATGAAAGTCATCCCATTATAGACGTATGTGCAATGCTGTCCATTCGCCAAATACGCAAGAACCCGTTTTTAGAACCCGGAAGTAGGACCCGGCGGGTCTAACCAAACCCGGCATACCCCGTGGGTTGACCGGTTTGGTTCCGGGTTTGGAACCGGAAATTATGACCGGTTCGGGTTTAGTCCGGTTCCAGACCCCGACCGCGGCTCCGGTCCGGTTCCAAACCCGGACCGCAGCCGGGTAACCCGGAACCGTTGCTAACACTATCCATCAGCATAGCTGCCGCAATATTTCCCCTTTTCCATGCCTTCTGTACACTCCTAATCATCACTCCCACCGAATCGGCAGCTGATTTTGGTTTCCTGCATCCTAACTGGCAGTCATGTAGTAGTTCTCTCTTTTGCCAATCGTCTGATATTCTAGTTGCTACCACATTTTCGACCACCTTTTCTAAACAATTTTCCAGTGCGATATCCCTGTAAGCCTTCGCTTGACTGTAGTCCGGTGGTCCTGGTGTGGGTCTCACTACTCCTGTGACCATCTTCCATTCCTTCAGATGATGTCCTAATTGTATAGTTGCTCTCACTAAGGCAACAATTCCTGACGCGTCCCATTCCCACAGTAAATATATTCTCTTGTAGTTGATTTTGTCCGGTCCTGGTGGTTTCTTTACGTTCTGTGTATAGATAACCTCCTTGACCTCTGCTTCTGTGATTGCCAGGTGGGTTTCGCATCCCTCTTTCCTCGCCGTCTTCTTCATTCCAGGCAAGGAGTTCGGGAACCCAACCACTTGAATGAGCTCCGCTTTTTCGTCCCAGGAAGTCTCCAACCCCCCTTCGGGTCTCTGCAAAGCATTGACCATAAGTTCTCCCTGTTTCCCCATGTACTTTAGTACCCTCCACATCTCATCTCCTTCGGCTTCTTGTACGAAGGTATTCCAGCAGTCCCTCTTGCCCACTCTGATAGTCTTCTACTCTTCCTTCCTTGCCGCCTTGACTGATGCATGGTTGGTACTGCCTGCTCTGCTTTCCCTCTTCTTGAAACCCAAGATCTTCTTATTCTCCCTCATCCTGGCGTTCCACCATCTCTTTGATCTCGCACATATTCTCACTGTCTTTGCCATCTGACTCAGGACTCAGGTGATTTCGTTTCTTATCACCACCGCTTCTTCTTCCAGCTGTTGAATTGTGCTTTCTTCCGACAAAACCCCTCTCTTCTCACTCCATTCCCTCCAGCTCTTTTTCATTTGTTTTAATTCCTCCTCTTAGATTTCATCGATATTCCATGCAATCAATTCTTGTCTTGTAACATCTTCTAATTTCCTGCCCCACTCCACTTCAATGATTGCATGGTCCGACCCAATATCTTCTTCGTCTTCTGTCATTGTTCTTGCCGATCCATTTGTCACCTCGCCCCCTCTCACCAGCATGATGTCAATTAACGACTCGATCAGTTGGTTCTCTTTCCATGCAACTCTGCTCTTTTGGCCATCGTTGATTATTTCCAGCTTGTGTCGTAGAACGAGATTGTCCAAAAAACTGGCCTCCCAACTTTGACTGCGCCTGCCATTCCACCATGGGCTATAAGCATTACAATCTCCATACACTACCACAATGCCCTTGGTGATCATGTTGTCCCATCTTGCCTCCCTCGTTGGTCAGGTTGATGGTCTGCTGTTATTTTTCTTGGAGTGTCTGGTCATACATGTTAATGATTCTGAATTTGACTCCTCTCCTGTTGGTGATGTCCAAAGCCGTATGTCTCCCTGGCCTCCAAAATCCCCTAGTTCTTCGACTGTGACCATTGTGTCCACTCTTACTCCGGTCATGACTTCCTGTTCTCTTACTAATCAGCAAGACGTATGGCTAATTTGGTATTCCTCTTCTTGACTTTGATATGGCTCCTGTATTACCACCAAATCCGCCGCTCATTCTTCTCCCTTTTCCAACACCAAGAAAGTACAATTCTTCCCATTCCGACAATTTTCCTTTAGAATTTTTACCATCGCCTCTTGGGAATTGACTCTTCTGACCGCTGCTGCGTCGTTGGAACTTGGATTTCCTCTTTGCCTCTTCTTTTGTCCGATTCTTGGTTTTCTCCTGTCTTTGTCTCTGCCCCCTCTGTGGCCGGGGCCCTATCCTCCATTTCCTCCAGTACTTCTTGGCTTTGGGAAATGTTCTTTCCTCCTCTGACTCTCTCTCTCCATATAGTCCTCAACTTCTTAGCCTGCTGGATTGCCTCCTGTTGCATGGGGCACACATTGGTCTTCTCGATGTGGTTTCTATTGCAGTTGGTGCATTTGTTATTGTTATTTGTGCAATTCTGGCCCTTCTTGGCCTTGCATCTCACAACATCACACTCATGATCTTCCCATTTCTGTTTTCCAGCGCACGGCTTGTACTTCACAATCGCCAGTCTGCTGCATTTCGGAACATGGTGTCCTCACCCACAGCAACTTTCACAATGAATATCTGGTCCAGTGCAAATGTATCCCTCCACTTCATGCCACACTCCCACCGTTCTTAATTCTTTCTCTAAGCACTTCTGTGCCATCTTTTTCAATTTGATTGAAACGGCCACAGACTTTGCCTGCTTCTCCCCACTCATTCCGTTCTTCTTAGCGTCTGTGGGTCTCTCTAACCAATTTATGGCCATCGGAATGACTACTCGTTCGTTTTCCACCTGAATTTTTTGCCTGAGTTTTTCCGGGCCTCCCAACTTGCTAGCTGCATATTGGTCGAAACTAATCCCATGCATCTTCACTTTCCACCAGGTCTCATTTTTCTCAATATCGATGATCCCCTGGTTGATGCGCCTGGCTGCATTTACCACTACCTCTTGCCATGCCACCAACATGTCCACTGACACATTGGGGCCGGCCAGGGCCATAATGTTTTCCCTAAAATTGGTTGTGATGTCCGTCATCCTGTTATCACCTGCCGCATGTAATGCAACATTAATTGGTGGCACATTTTCAACATCCTTCTTTGGTGAGAGTGGGAGTGTGTTGTTCCTCCTGAACGTAACACTCCTGTTCTCCATCAAGTGTTTGTTATTGGGGATTATATTCGTGCCGTCCTCTTCCTTCTTCTCCTTCTCCTTGTTCTTCTTTCTTCTCTCAACAACTTGGAAATCCCCTTCCATTTAATTTTGTCATATGGCTGACATTGCCGCTTTCTCAGCATACATTGGTTTCTTTGGTTGTTGTCGTTGCTGTTGCTGTTGTTGTTGTAGCTTGGGCTGCTTGCTCACTGGCTTCGTTGGCGCCTTCAGGCCCTTTGACGCATTGCTTGGTGCATTGCCGTTGTGCTTCGGTGGGCCAATCAATGTAGGTTTGTCCCATACTTTCAGCTGAATCGCTTGTGGTGTTCTCATGACAATTGGTACCGCTGGTGTGATTGCCCTGGACTTTCCCCCTGAGGGAATCATCGGTGCATGCTTCGAGGCCTCTATCTGTAGTTTCTGCGCATTTATCTCCTGACTCATAACTCGCTCGGTTAGTATCTGGACTTCGTCCATCGCTTCCGGATATATTTTCAAGTGCATGTCTATGATTCCCTTCGCTTGCTGAATCTTCCACTTGACTTCCGTCCTTTTTTCGTTCGTGATCTCCGCAACCATGTTTGAGATATCTGCTGCCCATAGCACATTCTCCTGATGGCGGAACTCCCGCTGCACCTCTCTCTCTTCCATCCAGGCCTGTACTCCTGTCCATTGTACCTCTTCGCGTGCTGCGTGAGCTTCCAACAAGTTGGTACATTGCCTGGCGGTTTGGTGCAGCTGCGCCAGCTCCTGTGCCTGCTGTCGAACCATGCTTTCCATGCGGCTCCTCCAATTCCCCGGAGCCTTCGAAATCTCTGGGCTCACGCTCCTCAGTCTCATCCCATGTTCGTTGCGCTCCAGCAGCACCGCAACAATCCCACTCGTGGTCGTGGGGGTGACGTGTCGCCAGGAGTGCCATTCACTGCTACTACTCCTGTAGGTCCCTCCACATTCGTGTCTCCCCTTGGAGGTGGTGCTCTCATCCCCTCATTCACTGCCCGGCTGGGACTCTCTCTTACCGTGGTCACCATGGTTCCTGGCTTGGTTGTGGTGTTGCGGACACCTGCTTGCTCTGTTGGCGAAGTGCCCAACCTCTTCCAATGGTCCGGGGGTGCCAGGTGTGACACCGGGAGCGTCGCCCCAGGTTCACCGGTCAAAGTAGTAGCCGTACTCGGTTCGGGACATGCTTCCATTGCGGCGGTTTAGCAGCTTCGCTCAGGATGTGGAAATAACTAAAAGATTCACAACGAAAAGATTGGCTTTCCAAATGAGTATATTGTTAAGGCTTGTTCTCCTCGCTGAGAAAGTGATCGATGATCTGATGCCATTCTACCCTCGAAGAAACCGAAGGTCTTTATACCTTCGTCTTCGCTCTTAACTACTATTACACTGTTTTCTCTAGAACTGCCGTACCTCAACTACTTTCGAATCAGTGCAACTACTTTTGCAACTACCGCCGGTCATTCGAGCCAATGCCCTTAACTTCACAACTACTGCAGAACTCTATCTCCCGGGCCCACCGTATGTTTACCGTTAATAGATTATACTCGGACCGCTGGTATCCTTTATGGCATTCACTCCGTGGTTCCGGCCTTCCAGACCGGTGGTATCCTTTCGATCTAATTACCCTCCAGACGAATAGGCTGCGTTCGATAGAGTAGCTTCGTTGTATGGCGCGGCGCCTGCTTTTAGCTTTCGTTGGGTAGAGAGTAGCTTTCTCTAGCTTTCGTTGCGTAGAGATTAGCTTTCTCTAGCTTCGTTGTTCGGAGCGGTGCGTTCTCTAGCTTTCGTTGCGTAGAGAGTTTCGGAGCGATGTATACTCTTGCTTCGCTCTGGATTCGTTCACCAGAGAGAAACTTCGCTGGTCGAGAAGCGTCGCTGGTCGAGAAGCGTCGCTGTTCGAGAACTTCGTAGTTCAGTATGCTTCGCAGTTCGAGAACTTCGCAGTTCGGGAAGCTTCGCTCTGGCTTCCGAGACTAGTGACAGCCGATGCCGTCGCGAGTGATCGTGTGTGTCCCCGCTCCGAGGGTATTATGTTAGGTGTAACACCAGGAGTGTCATGCCGGAGTCAATTAGATGCTAGGAATCGATTTCCGGTGTCCTTTTGACGGTTACTGCTGTAGTTGACGACTTATTTTGAGCTTTCCGTTTTTGCCAAGACTTTTTGGTGCGGTGGGATCCACTTGCGGTCGGGTGTTATTGCGTTTGCTTCGTCAGTTTCAAGAGATAGTTTCACACAAAATCACACCGGCGGGCGAAACCTCCAATAGCAAGTACATCCAGATTGATCAATTGAGAAGATGGGGCTATTTGGACTCACACGTAACTGACTTGGAATTATCGCCACTATGCGGATCGAGATCATCCCACCTAGCTATCGGATTAAGCCATCGATCCCACGTTAGCCGCGCTTCATCGTAGTGATTAACCATCAAACCGTCCAGAGGGAGCTCACTCGCTATCGGATCAAGCCATTGCGCTCACGTCAGCCACGCTTCATCGTTGGGGTAGCGATCAACAGCAGCGTTCAAAACGGGCCGGGCCGGGCCGGGCCTGACATCTTGAGGCCCGGCCCGAAGGCTTTATATAAAGCCCGGCCGGCCGCCCTTAGGGCGGGCTTTTCGGGCTTAAGCCTGGCCGGCCTGTAGGCCTAGCGGGCCGAGTGCTCATTTGTGATTTACATCCACGGGTGGCATCTACAGATTGAAAAAGTCATAGATATCATTACTGGCTATGCTATAAATTGGAGGGACCAAATACACACTAAAGAAGAATACTTTGACCAAATAGATTGTCCGGTAAAGCCCTGGTTCTTAAGAAATAAGCTGTGGGGTAGTGGGGTCCATAAAATGCCCAGAAGAAAACAAAGCAAGTACACCTCTCGATCCTGACCTCCTAGCCTTATGCCAAACCACATCAGGCTATTATTTCAATGCCTAAAGCGTCACCTCCAACATCCTGACCTCACTTGACTCCATAATGCCCGCTTTCTACCAAGATTTCATACATTCAACGCACTAATTATGTCATCTCCCAAGCGATTAGAAAGCCCATACGGCCCGTAGGCTTTGGCAAAGCCCGGCCTTCGTGGGCTTTGAGATTACTGGCCCGGCCCGGCCGCCCCAAAGCCCGCCTGAAAGCCCCAGGGCCGGCCCGGCCCGTTTAGAACATTGATCAACAGCTAAGAGGGAACTCACTGGCTATCGGATCCAGCCATTGAGCTCACGTTAGCAACGCACACAGCAGCATAAACAGTCCAGAAGAAGCTCACTATTCGCAGCAGGGGAGGGGTTGGAAGAAACTCACTGGATATTAGACCCGTTTCATATTTTTAGATTACCTGCATTATCGTGGCTGGGAATATGCGGTGCCAAACTCACCGGCTAACAGAAGAAGGAATCGTAGTTTGGTTAGCCATTGAATATCGTGGTGGAAAACATTCATAGAGAAACTCACTTGCTATCAAATAAAGTCACATAGCTGTAGTTAGCCACTTATATAACTGTAGCCAAGTCTCGACCTTAACTTACTCACTATTAGATCCAGTCATCCGACCTAGGTTAGTTATGCGTTTTTGCAGCGTGCAACATTTAATGAAATACTCACTGGCTGTTGAATGAAGTCATCGATCTACGATCAGCCATACGTTATTCAGACGGGGAACAGCCTAGAAAAACTCACGGGCTATCAGTGTTCTCAACCGTCCCGTCCGAGATTTGTCCAGGACGGACGGACGGCGCCAAGGCCGTCCGTCTCCGTCCTTCCTCAAGACGGACGGAATGTCGGCCGTCATCCACCGTCATCGGGCGGTTACTGTATATCTTTAGACTAAACCCAATCAAGCCCGATGTTCTAGTCAGTTCGTGGAGTTTGTTGCTCCGTGGAGTGACTGGTCAGTTCACGGAGTCCCACCTTCCACGAATGAGCCAGTCAGTTCAGTGTTCCACGAACTGACTGGCGTATAATGCACACTACTCTTCACAAAAATTATCACTGCATCTCTCAACACCGTGTCGCAACTACAATTACACTATGCTTGATGTCATCATCTGATACCTGGGCCGCTGACAAGTTCCTGTTCTCTTCCTCTACATTTCCTCATTGTCCTCACTGCTGTCATTCCCATTGAAATTTTCGCTCTCGCTGTCATCTCTCTATATGTATAATTCATCGCTCTATCACCTCCATGTCTCCAATTTACCATATCTCTAATATTGATAGAATTGTTGGGGAAAAACATCGATTTTCGGCGTTTTTTGGGTGTGTTTTTAAAGCTGCTCAATCAATTTTAAAGATATCGTAAATCAAAAACCAGGAATTGAAAGAGCGATGTATTTTGCGTGTTCCATATATACATTTCTTGGTGATTGAACAAATACTCGCAGACTTAATTAGACTAAAATATATTTGCAACAGGTAATGTTGATGCGGCACTCCATGAAATAACTGGTCAGCCCAAGGAGTGTGTGCACTCGCCAAACTGACTAGTCAGTCCACGGAGCCCAGTTACTCCATGGGTTGACCGGTCACTCCACGGAGCAAAATCCTCCACGAACTGACTAGAACACCCGATAATGTTATACAGGCTTCGGAATGTATCAAATCCTGGGTGCAGAGGGCGTAATCTTTGGAAAAACAGAGTCAGAAATAGTATGGATGGAGCAAATGCTCACAGATCTTGCATCACGGACAGAATAGTAATTGAAATGATTTTCTTATAATTTTTGTTATGTGCGCTAAGACATCTCCGTTGACGGCCGTCCTTTCCGTCCGTCTCCGTCCAGCCTCAAAAAGACGGCGCCGTCTCCGTCCTGCTCTCGGACGGACGGATTCTTGCCGTCCGTCCCCGTCCTGACCAATCCCGGACGGACGGGACGGTTGCGAACACTGCGGGCTATCCAATGAAGCCATTGGGTTCTCGTTAGACGTGTGATAATGGCATGAGATGGTCAGGAACTGGGAAACGTACAACTTCAAAATCGCCAGGCCCAGCGCTGTCCGTCCCTTGTTGTCCTTTTCCCCTTTCTGAGCTCCATGTTGGAGCAGCAACTGAGCAATGGCTTCGTGCCCGTTCTTTGCCGCATGATGAAGTGCTGTCTGCCCAGAGCTATCCTTTACATTGGGGTCCGCACGTCGGTCAAGAAATAGTTGTGAGATGTACTTCAGCCCCTTTCCTGCAGTTATAATCCAAAGCGTGTTGATTTGGGCACTACAGCCGTCTTTACTGCAACTTATCAGCAATGTTTCAACTAACTGGGGCAACCCAACTGCTGCCGCGGCATCTAGAGCGTTGTATCTGAAGTCCTCGGCTGTTACTCTGTGTTGTAAAAAGGAACGGATTGGTCGCGCCGTATGATTCTCATCCTGCTCAGTATATTATTCTGGGGAGAATTGAGAACATCATTGGGTTTTCGAAAGCAACAATCCAGCCAGGCTCCTCAGAAGCATGAGGCTTGGTTGGGTGTCAATTGATCGATTAGTGTAGAAATGAGTTGTGAAACGCATTCATTCAGGTCACAGTAGTGATGGTGATAATTGAGACTACTAAGCGTGTAGTTCAGCAATGGCCACTCGTTCAGGTACCTAACATATGCTTGAAAGTCTTCCGAAGCCCAAGTCTCGATTGTTGAGAAACGATTGCGCATAGTCGGGCATATGGAAAAACAGAGCATTAGATACTGAAGAGAAGTAGTAATCATTGCCGTATGAGCGTTTGTTTCCGTCGTCGCGAGATTCGAATTCGTTGCATCTTGAAAGGTTTGGAGCAAGAACTCCCGAACAGTTGGATGCATTAACTGAACCGTTCCATCCGCTACGGAAGATAAATCAGTTATGACGCGGCTATGAGCACTTTCTGATGGGAATTACATTTAATCTCCAAGAAGTTGCCTCCACAGTTCAGAATTCGCATCTCCATTCCACGAAATTCACGCCGCGTAAATTCTTCATATGAAACCATGAGCGAACAATCATCCGGAACTGCAAGAGCATGACATAGTTCTACAACTGTAAGAGGACGAAACCCGAACAGAACCCACCGGAATATCTTCTGTCCGTCCTGGATGTCTCGGGGGGTGCCTCTTTCCAATCTTCTGAGCATAAGTTTGTAGAATCCCAGCAGCTCCTGAGGAAGGCTTGCTAGATACTCTAGGACTTCCCCTTTCCTATAACCGGTTTCGATATATATGCGTAGTTCTTTTTTAACTAAGGCCACCCATACGAATACGCCTCGAGCATTGTCAACTATGTAATCTCGGGCTTCGCCACGGTCTGAACCGGTTAACCCAAGGTCCTTGCTGAGGAAATCATCTGCAAATTGTGAAATTTCGTCCTTATTCTCATCTTGCAGTTTTATAAGATGGTAATGTTTTCGGATGTGACCATTGAGTTCGGCAACAGGACGGCTTGCGAGGAATACCTTGATATGACAGCGATTTTCCTCTGAACAAAGATTGCATAACAACTCTATGATGTCGCGTCTGTCACCCTCCTCGGACTCATCTATAGCGTCCAGAATGAGGTAGATTGGTTTGGTTGAGGGAAGGTTTGCGAATGACGACAGAACATCTTTAAGGGATTTGTAAGGCCACTTCGAGATATTGCCACGATGGACTTCCTGGACTCCCCGGGCTTCCCGAAATGTACGTTGCAAATAAAAGAAAATCGACTCGTCCTGCTCTAGTATTTGGTATAGAATCGACCGCAACATATTCTCATGAGTAGATTCAAGTTCGATCCCTCTGTAGGTATAGAAGTAATGGGCTACAGTACTTGAGCAGGCATTTGGCTCTTTGTCGGCAAGGTTCTCCTTGAAATATTTCGTAAGAGTGCTTTTCCCACTACCCGGCTTCCATTCGACAAATAGAAGGCTCGAGCATTTTGATGCCGACCATAGTTGGTATTGTGCATGTTTCCAGAGCCACTCCAAGGAACCCTCATGCTGATGTAGAACTTTGCCATAGCGTGTATCGTCATGTGGAAGAAAATCAAGACAATCTAGATTAGCTAGTTAGCCCGACCTCAGTTTGGAGAATGACGAGTATTCAAACCCTTCCGCTCCTTGTCATGTTCAATACACTGTAGTTCGCCAAATATTTCTTTGAGCTTGGGGATTTGTGAGCTTGTAAGCAAAGCCTTGAACTTTGAGACTGCATCCATCATTTTCTTCACAAGGGAGTAGATGATTTGAACAAACACTACTTCCTCCGGTTCGGTGATATCAATCCCATCGATGATGATCGACAACTCTTGAATTTCGGCTGTCCTAGTGGCTTCCACTAAAGCTATGTGAAGCTCATTGGCAGGAACATCAAGAATGGTTTTCACTATCGTCGATGGAGAACCATTCTCCTTGAAATGCAACATGTTCCGCCGGATCCCCAGGAGGGACTTGAGGAAAGTCGTAGCGATTGCTTTGGCTTTGTCGGCACTTGAAGAGCGGACGATCTGTTGGAGTAGCGTGTGGGCGAAGACGGTGACAACCGAACCCCGAGTCGTTGTAGTTGAGCAGAAGAAGTACAGTACAGAACTGTTTGATTTCTCCTTAGCATCACTGATGATGTGGGAGAACACTTCTTTCATTCCATGGTCATGCGGTCCAGATAGCTATAGGGCTTTCGAATCCCCATCTGATTCCCACCGTGTGAAGTCAATGTTTTTGGTGATCCAAAAATATTTCGGCTCGTTCCGGTCAAGAAGTGAGATTGTGGATCGATGCTTGTCCTGGTCGGCGACTGACAACTCGCCCGAGAGAGTATCCCAATCAATTTCCGCTTCAACTGGAGTCAGCGACATTAGTTATGAGTATACCATCTTCTCTAAACAAGACCACCTACCTAACTTTTCCAATTCTTCGTGGGTCCGAGTGCGAGGTTTTGGAGAGGTGCCGCTACTGCTGCTGTCCATGGTGTTGCTAAGTATAGTCGATACGGGTGTTAGTCAGGCTAAAAGATAGGAAACCCTGGATATATTTGGAGTGTTCTGTGTTCTGTAGCGTCAAAGTTGGGCTTTGAAGGTGCAATCTGAAGGCAGTGGGTTCGGGAGATGGTGTGTTCCGGAGGCGGTGCGTTCTGAAGATGTTGTGTTGTGAAGATAGTAGGTGCTAGAGGGGTTTTTTTGGGGGAATCCCTGAGCGGTAGAAATAGCTGTATCAATTCACTTGCTAGAACCAAAAAGGGCAACCCAAAAAACAGGTTAGCGTTGTGCCGTTGAGCCTCACTTCTAGGGTCCCCACGACGAATCCAACTTATTGTAGAGCTGTGTGACACGCAGTTTGTAGTACACTTGTGCAGGCCGATTCAGCGGCTAGCTGAACTGAGATAAACTCCCGCCAATTGCAGGCCGCCACATTCTGTTCTTACTCAATTTTTGAGCTGCGGGGTACTCGAATTGTTTCTTTTCATGCACCACCGACTACGTGCATTGTGCAAAAAAGCCTGCAAGCGCATACAGTAGACATTGATGTTAGCGATCGGACGTTCCTCTTCGTCCTTATTGGCGAATTATCACGTCTCACCACCGCAAAATTAGCTGGAAATTTACGATGAGCAGTGGCATACTCGATTTGTGAAAGGATTCTATGTACGTGGGCGGCAGCCTGCAGCATCCTAACTGCAAATATTAGCTGCATGGGAAAAGTTGTTGAGAAAGTTGTTGCAGAGCTGTTGTCAGAAGATGTGGAGAGGCAAGGGCTATTGAATAATGGACAGTTCGGCAGCAGAAAGAGACGGTCCGCCATCGATGCAGCAGCCATAATGATTGATAGAGCACATAAGACCTGGTTACACAGCAACATAATGGGTGTACTTCTCATGGATATCACAGCGGCCTTCCCAAGCATGACTAATGGGAGGCTGGTCAATGCGATGAAGGGGAAGCACATGGATGGATATCTCATACAATGGACGCATAATTTTCTCTCAAAGAGGACCGTGGAGATGGTTATAGAGTGCAAGGCCATGGAGAGACAGCTGGTAGAGGCAGGGGTTCCGCAAGGCTGACCTGTGGGGCCGATCCTATTTGCAATTTACACTGCCGGACTAATTACGAAGGGGGAAAGAGCAGGTGCTGAGGGTCTTTCGTTTGTGGATGACGTTGGCTGATTAGTGTCTGGAAAAGAAGTGAACGAGGTTGTCAGGAAACATGAGGAATGCGCAGCAAACAGCCTCGAATTGGCTGACAGTCGAGGACTAGCCATTGACACTGCAAAAACAGAAGCGGCACTCTTGACGCACGCACAAGGCCGCAAGAAGCACCTTCGGCGAAAACTGCGCGCAATGATAAGAGTTGGTGACGGCTTTGTCCGATGTAACAGAGAGGCAACATGATGGCTAGGCGTCTGGATGGACACCCATTTGATGTTCAAAGAGCACCACAACTGCTGCATCAAGAAGGCCAGAACTGCAGAACCGAGACTCCGGACGCTTACAAAGATATGTAGAGTTGTACCTGAGAGTGTCAGAGCCATCCACATAGCCTGTGTCCAAGCCGTCGCACTATATGGGAGCGAGATGTGGTGGGATCCGAAGAAAGTAGGCATACGAGACGACCTTCAACTCCTCCTGAATCGACAAGCCACATCTACTCAGGGCGTGCTGCCTACTATCCCAAGAGGTAGACTTATGAGAGATTCAGGGCTTACACCAGCGCCAGTAGTTTTAGACTCTGGACAACAACGTTTCACCGCGAGGCTAGCAAAAGTGTGCGAGGGATCCAAATTCTAGAAGCTGTATGGCCACCCGACGTCCGGGTCACCGATATGCAGAGTCGTTAAGAAAGCGCACGAATGTGGTCGGACAGCAGAGACCATGTGCTAGCCGAACCATGGTGAGGAGCAAGCGCTCAAGACTATAATACTGGATGACGACATCGCAGGTAAGAGAGGAGCCAAGCAGTGGGCGAAAGACAACAAAGAAAAAGCTGCACCAGGTACCTGAAAGTGGTGGACAAATGGATCTCGAATGGACAATGGAAGAGTAGGAGCTGCAGCGATATGTGTAAACAGAGATGGCTGGACAGTTTTCTGCAGCTATCTTGGCACAGGAAGAAGGGAGGTGTTTGATGCTGAGCTATGGGCAATGGCAATGGCACTTCGACAGTCCGTCACAAGCGCAGAAGCACTGCAGGCACTCACAGTCACGACATTAGCAATTTTCTGTAATTCGCAGGCAGCATCAGACGGATGGTGCTTTTCAACCCAGGACCAGGGCAGTCGCTAGCGAGAGCAGTTATGAAGCATGCCAGGACCTTCTGTGGCCACGGCATCAAAGTCATGATCCACAGGGTCCCTGGACACTCAGGCATCCCCGGGAACAAACAGGCTGACCGCCGGACAAACAAGGGGCGAGAAGACCGAGGGTATACTGTTTGCAAGAGAATTAATTCCTTTGCCGGGAATAGAGCTAGGCGGATCTCAGCGGCACGGTCAGAAGTGAAGACACAGTTGGAAGCCGACCAATGCAGCAAGCACTTTGGTTACAAAATGAAGGGTAAGGCTGGAAGAATAAGGCCCAATCCAATGACATGCGTGAAGCCTTTGGCAACGATGTTCTATTGACCAAAGTCTGGGCATGTGCCTACACGATTATACCTGAAACACTTCGGACACTGAGAAGACGACAATTGTTGGTGGTATGGAAGGACAACAACCCAGTCACAGGAGCAGCTCTTCTGCCACTGCAGCTTATGGAAAGTTCAGCAAACAGTCCTCTGGACAGCGGTGGGGAAGGCAACGGGCTGGAGAGCGGGCAGATGCCGGCATGTGCAGGTCTTTGAGCTGTTGTCCATGGACAAATGCCATCAAGCGGTGATGGACTTCCTGGTGGATACTGATATTGGGAAGTTGTTGCTCCAGCCAGTAGAGAAGTGCGGTTTTTCTTCGAGGGTCTTTGGATCTATGGTCTTTCTTTTTGGTTCTTCTCTTTTCTTTTGTTCTTGTCAATCTTTTTCTTTCACTTTCTCCTGTCAGAGGGGAGGACAGGTAGCAGTTGCGGAGCTTCGCCATCTAGTCGGCTTGCCCAGAGGCATCAGGGATTAGGGGTCTGTCATACTCAAAATAGAGTGAACACAGTATGATTAAAACAAAAATAAAAAACTGCAAATATTTCCACACGAAAAGTCAAATGAATATCAAAAATTTCAAAGTCAAACAATAAAAAAAATCACTAAATGGATAGATAAAGTATTTAAATATAACGATAAGCTGTACTTAAATGTCTCTAAAGGTTGTGGTGGTGGTGGTGGTGGTTGTAGTTGTAGTAGGTGGTTGTGGTAGAAGTGGGTGATTGACCAAAAGAGGGAAATGGTGGTGGTACTTGTCAATTCGCAAAGTTATGGAATACATGTAGATCCTAGCCCAGGGCAGTGGTAGTTCAAGATCACTTGCGAGTGCAGTGCACCAAGAACAACAATTTTTTGCAGTCAATTAAGTCTACCAATTCTACTGTAAACAAGTCAAGTATAGAGCCAAATTAAAGCTAACTTACAGGAGTATTCATTACAGCAATTGAAAAAAAAGCGCCAGATATTGTTCATAAATGATCAAAGAAAATATGTACCAAAGCAGTATGAACTCGGATTCAAATGAGTAGAGAAACTCAACGCTGTATGAATCATCAATGGAGAATAGAAATGATTGTCCAAATTACAAAGTTAAGCATGAAAGTGATTACCTCCATTTGCAGCAAGGCAGTGGGAGATAATTGTAGAAAGCTTCTCAATTTCATGGTTGATTGCTTCTACTGTAATCTTGTCCCACTCTTCGTGCAATACAATTTTGATTTGAACAACAGGAGTAACTCGCTCTGATGCATGGTGCTGCTGTATTCTTTTTGTCAAAAGTGTCCAAATCTGTTCAATGTGATTAAAGTCTGATGAATTTGATACCCAATCATGTTTGGTAATACCTTGCTTTTGTTTTTCTCAGCTTGTATAATTGGCACTATGAGGAGATACACCATCATCTATTAGACCAAAGTCCAGATCCTGTTCTTGTTGATTGTGGCACTCAGGCCACATCAATGGTATAGCAACATGCTTAACATATCTCCAAGTATCAACGCCTCTACTATGTTCCCCTCGTTTGAGTTTTTCAACTGTGATTTTATTTTGACGCCATATTGGTGGAATTGTTTTCTTCGAAGCACTATCATTTTCTACTACGCATTGAACTCGTGCTGTGGCTGATTCCTGATGTCGCAATGCTTCCCATTCAGGAGTATTTCTGCAAGCATCATTCGCTGGTTCGACCTTATGAACTATTTCTGAATTCAAATGTGCAATCTTAACTTCTGTCTCTTTTTGTGTCTCTTCTGTTCCAGCATTCCAGATATGAAAATATTGTTTCCATCCATTGCCAATCATGCCCCAACACATGACTGTAGAGTGATGTTTATTTATTGCATCTATATAATTTAGATACCATCGTTCCGTTTTGTCTTGTTATACTAGACAAATACCAATGGTACCTCCCACTTCAATAGACATCTCATCTGTAAAGCTTAGATTTTTCCACTGCTCATTGATAGTCCAATGTTTCTTTGCATAACACCAATCCTGAGAAATATTAGCCTGAAATGTACTTGCTGATAGTCCGCAAATATTGCTGTTATGGTACATACTACTCTCCGCTTATCATTATTCTTATTCAAAATAATTTTGCACTGTTCAACATATGTTTTAATTCCCCGAGAATGTAAGGCTTTTATAATTGTAGTTTTTCCAACATGACTAACTCCGGCCTCTTGTTGTAATTCAATTCAAGACATCTGCTGAGTCTTCCAACTATTGCTTATAGTTGCTGCAAGGTGATCTTTCTCGGTTTCTGATAAAGCTTGAGGACGACCACTATCCAAATCTGAGTCCAAACACTCTGCACTTATCAACTCTAATAATGGTATTTCTCCAACATCATCCTCCTTCTCCAAATTGAGATTTTCCATATTCCTTTGTACTGACTTTAGTTGTGGGTACAAGCTGACAAGCTGTACATCAATCCCTGCAAGAAAAGTATCCTCATTGCTAACAATATTCATTTTATGTTCCATGGCCCCTTTAGCAACCATCGGCTGTTCAGCTGCATATTGGAGAATATGTTGATAAATATTACCACAAGTGGACTTAGGAATCCTCAGAGTCTCTGCAATCTTTCTGAATGGTAATGCATAGACACCTAGTTGGGGAATGTCAGGGTACAAGGCAACAATTACTGCATGACAATGGGGTGTAATTTCAGGCCCTGCAAATCCAATTAGTACTGATTCTCTGCCCGCAATCTGTATTTGTAGTTTGTACCTCTCCTGTTTCCCTGTTGCAGAATTTCAGAGATGGCCACAATATCACTCATACTGATGGTGCAGCGAAGATAGGGCAGCAGGCAGGGGATGCCTGCCCACATTGTGTAAGCGCCTGTGGGTTAGGATTTATTACATTTTCTATAACTTTGCGAATTGACGAATTCCAGTGACAGAGGTGTGACAGAAGAAGTGACATGGCGGTGATATGGTATTACCCTATCATAAATAGAGTGAAATGGCGGCTTGCAACCCTAACTACTGTACAACTTCACTACATAGGTACTTGTCAGCAAGTCCATCTATACCACAAATCATCAACTGTTAACCACTACTACCATCTACTACCAACATGCTGCCCAAGGAGTATACCTTTATGAACTATAGTGTGTAACAATTTGATAAAGGTAAAGAGCCTGAGCGCATTTTTGCCAATCTCAAGAACAGGGGCAAAGGGGAGTCACATAGAAATGTTTAGTGTTGGGAAACGGTCCGGCTGGCCCGGCTATGCGTAAGCCGGACCGTGCTGCCCTTAGCGGCAGCTTTTTCAATACGGTCTGGGCCGGGCCTGCATGCTTTTCCGGCCGGCCGGGCGGCTTTTTCTGGGCGGCCAGGTGACATTTCTTATGGCAGCCAGGCGGCTATTTTCTTGGGGCCGGGGGGCCGGCCTACAGGCTTCATTTGCCAATTTATAAGTTCAATAGAACAAACATAAACAATATGTTTTGTTTAAATGACACCCATTGCTGCTACCTACAGTCCTAAACTAGGAAAACCTCCAAAGTGAATTCAACCATGATCTATCATAAGTTCATAACCCTGCTATCGGCCCATCACGATAGTCCAAGACTCCAAATATCGACCTATTCCTTGCAGGCATTTCATATATCTGCAGGCCAGCCCAGGCTCATTCAATTACGTGCAGCTCCGGCGGCCGGCTGGCTGGCTTTTGGTTCAGGCCAACCCGCGCCACCGTTAGTGCAGGCTATCCAAATCGAGACCGGGCCGGGCCGGGCGGCTCAGAACTACTGGAAATGTCAAAGAAACGGCAGCTGGTAAAATACGCTACATGACTATAGTACCAGTATTCTATACGATCTTCTTTATTAGGAAACCAGGATATTTCTATACCAATTGGTTCTGTACCTGTTGACAAAGAAAAAAGGGGAATTGCCCTTCCTTGAAAATTTGGAAATGTTTTACAATCCCATCACAGCCAGCCCCCTATATATCTACCGTCTGCCTATGCGATGGAGAACTTTGAAGACTTTCCACATGCAGTAGGATGGAGTGGTAAGCGTTTTGAAGCAGTCCACAAGCAATTTTTAGAATTGGAAGAGAATGAATATCGGGGGAGAAAAAATAAGAAACGATCAATCAGTACGGGTCCTAAACAACGATTTGAAACTAGGATGCAAAGTTTAGTTCTACATGGTATAGGGCGTAGCAATGCATTCAGACTGATATGGACTATGGGAAATAGGAAAGACAAAAGTGGTGCAATTGCCAGATGGGCTGACGCATCGAAAGATAAAGAATAGTGGCAGATGAATCATGATAGATTCAAAGAAGTAATGCGCTAATGTTACACTAAGCAACTTTGCAGCGGGGTCATGTACGATCACCCGTGATTTCCATGATTAGACGTCATCAGCTATCATTTGTCTCAGATGCAAAAGCCAATCATTTTGGATGGCCAGCACATGAACATCCACACCATCGATAAGCGTCGACAGCTAGTTAATGGCAGCGGTCGCTTCAGCTCCGAATCGCAGATAACAAACGGGCAGCCAACACACAGCTGAATGTCAGCGGCCAGGAAGCTGACGCTTGCCGATAACAAACTGTCAGCCGGCAACCAGCTGAATGGCGCCAGCCAGAATCTGATGACCTAAGATTATATGCCGACTCTCAACAGCGAAGCTGCCCTGTATCAAAATAGGTCTATTCGTCTGGAGGTCACCAGATCGAAAAGATATCTCCGGTCCGGAGGCACAAGTCCGCGAGCTTGATGCCATGAAGGATACCGATGGTCTGATTATAATTCATTGACGATATGAACAATTGAGGATCGAGAGATGGAAGACTGCGGTAGTTCCGATGAGCAGGCATTGGTTCGAAGATGGTTATGGTGCTGGAGCTCTAGAGAAAAGCGTAGATAGAAGTAATTGTTAGAATGCGAAGAAAGAGGAATAAAGACCTCTGAGTTCTTCGAGGGTGGACAGGGCATCAACCTCTTCAGTGAGGAGAACATGCCTTGACAATATATACATTGAAAAGCTATTTTTTTTGTTCGGAAGGTTTTTGTGATTTCACATCCCGAGCGAACCTCCTAATGTATCTTCGAAGCAAGTGCCAAATCAAGTACGGACACTACTTTGACCGGGTCAACGTTGAGCAAAGCTCCCGGTGATACAGCCAAGGAACTTGAGGGGTCAGCCATGAAGGGCAAGCCAGATGGTGTTGATGCTTCAGCTGTATTTTTCTCATTATTGGATTAAAAAAGTAGATTCCAATAACATACTTTATAGTATCCCTTTTTGAACGCCAGTATTCTCCCTTGAAAGCATTTGAAAAAACTTCAACATTATTCATCTATCCAGTACAAACATTGCAGGCATTCATAGTTCCTGTGTATATGGTGGTACTCCAAATACAGTTTTTTGTTGGCATGTTGAAGATTACCACCTGTACAGTCCCAACTCTCAGATTGATGGAGCTTCAAAGGTTTGGTATATAGTACCTTCCAAGTATATCCAGAACTTTCTGCACTATCCACAAGGTATATAGAAGCTTATTCTCCCATTGTATTAAATAAATCATCTAATACATTTCCTGAGTTCAGATATTCTAAAATTTAAGGATACCATAGCAATCCCACTCAGGTGTCAACAGTTTCTTCGCCATCAAGCTGTAATCAATGCTGAGCAGGAACTATCTCTGGACAAGAAATTCTGCAAAGAATATCATTACAAATGTTACAAGTATACTCATAATAAGGGAGATATGATTATCACCTGGCCTGGTGTTTATCATTCAGATATCATTACAGGATGGAACCTCAATGAAGCTGGGAACTTTGGTACCAGTAACTGGCTGAAAGAAGCAAAGGAATATCAGCCTAGTGAGTGTATTGGTGACCCTGTACTTGAGATTAATTTGGAGGAATTTGAAACAAATGACCAGCTGGGGCAGAATTGGAAATATCAATTAGGATTGGTAGACAGTAGAAACAATACCAGCAAATATTTAATCAGTTGACAGTAATATATTTAATTCTTGCCTGGGATTAATATTCACG
This sequence comes from Trichophaea hybrida, assembly GCA_015178995.1. Classification (NCBI taxonomy): domain Eukaryota; kingdom Fungi; phylum Ascomycota; class Pezizomycetes; order Pezizales; family Pyronemataceae; genus Trichophaea; species Trichophaea hybrida. The sequence goes on from WHVE01000726.1 coordinate 27,674, forward strand.
CTAGAAGCCCTGCAAATACAGGTGAGTCATTCATTGCATAATGGAAAACTAATTCAATACTATAATTCCAATGCTAAGTACATTCAAAGAATAGATCTCTGAGGACTCAACCTGTGTCAGGGTTTTCTCTATCCCCATGACTTGATGTTTATCAAAGTTATAAATAAAATTTAAACTATATTTTTCTCAAACACTTTTTCCATATTCAAAAATACTAATATAAAAGACTTGTCCTTATCAAATCTAATATCTCACTCCAGTTCTATTTTTTCGAAATTTAATATCATCCAATACTCATACACCTTTCCTAACTTGCTTTATATTTCTTCATTCAATTTTTAATATGGCCATCAATGGTCCAGAAGAACCAGCTCAAGATCTAGAGTGTATATAAGAGATTATACAAAACCTATATCTTGAACAAAATATGACTGCCTCACAAGAGGTCAATATTCTTGCCATTGATTGGCATATTTCTATTAGTATATGAGCCTGACATACTATTGGTTCGAATTGGCAATTGTCCAAACAATATCCATTTGTGGATACACTAGAACTGAGGATTAGAATATCTACTTGCTTGTATCTACTTGGACTTGATAATTCCGAGATGCTGCCTATTCTTCATGACGAAGGTAACGTATTTTACCGGGGAACCGCCCACGACCGGGTAACCGACCACCCGCAGGTGACATTTATTAAGTCAAATGACCGGTCTTAACCACTCTCCCTGACCGTGTAACTACTGGAGGTTTACTATTGACCTCTTCTCCCCGGTTTCCATCCTCTAGGACATCAACTGGGGTCTGCATACTTCGAACATATATAACAGAGCCCTCCTCCCCCTCGCTTTTCTCATCATCCCACCCCCCTCCATCTATAATCTCACCTTCCTCATCCTCCCAATCACTAAGACAATTTGTATCCACCTTCTTTGAACCTACACCCTGCTTTTCCGCATATTTGGACCCTTTGAGTCCCTTTCCTGCTGGTACTGCTTTAGCTGCAGCCTTATCCTGGCGCTTTTTGATTTTGGCCGCTTTTTCTTGATCAATCCTCTCTCTCTCTTCTCTGAGCTGCACCACATCCTCAGCGGTATACACACGAGCTTTACCAAGATGGAGTCGATCTTCAGCTGCAACTGCAGTGGTATCCTTGGCCCCAGAACGAAGAAATCTCACCATTTCCTCCCCCAATTCTTTGTCTGCAAGTGCCCCCTGGGCAGACCATCCCAGCTGACCTATGAGAGACTTGAGCTTTAGAGAAGAAGGTGTTTGACAGGTGACAAGGTGTAATGCACTGCGCGCTAGTCTGCTAACGGCTCTGGGCTTTCTGGGAGTTTTCTTTGAGCAGCAGAGGGTGAGCTTGGTGGTGTATCTGGCCGAGTGATATTTCGCGATTGGCGCTCAAAAACTTTGCGTGAGTTCAATGGCCTGATCCCAGTAGCTTCGAATGCATTCAAGATGTTCTTGTGTGTGTATGCTGCAGCTGTTGCACGTGTGACAAGTCTATGGAAAAAGTTATTAACCGAATAAACTGAGATTCCGGGGGTGTGTCTACTTATGGAATTGCCCCTTCTTAATGGCATTACCTCCTTTTCTCATCCATAAATCCAACTCATTGCTATAGCAGCGTGATAATGGACCAAAGAGGCCGACATCCAGTGGCTGTAAGATATGTGTGGAGTGTGCTGGGAGGCATATGGGGTGTATATCTCTTTTTAAGCTAAAATCGAAAAACTGCCATGTTAAATGTGATCCATGTCCATCAAGAACGAGAATACGCGGCTGTTGCTTAGCACTAATGCAGTCAGCATGAGCAGGAGAGCATTTCGATGGTACCTACACTTGAGCTGTGAATTTTTCAAAGTTCATTTCCACCCATTCTAACCCTAATTCATTGTCGGTCCAGCCCTTGGATGACCAAGCGAAGGTTGCCTGCTCTTTAGCTTGAACCCCAGCATGCCATCCTAGTACATGCTTTCCACCTTTATAGATATACATGGGTGGTATAACCTTACCGGCTGCAGATATACACTCTATAACTGTAACCATTTCCCGGTTTCCATCCTGACTGTACCGGGGATTCCTTCGGCCTCTACGGCAGATAACCTTGACCTTCAAGGCCTGACCAAGCATGAACCCCTTCTCATTCATATTGTAAATGTTTTCTGGACAAGCATTGAGCTTCCTGATGAGTTTGCCCATCTGCAAACCGGTCATTAGTCAAAAATATTGAAGTATTCGAAACTAACTTACTTTGCGGAAGAAGTCTCTCAGAATGACAGGGTCATTCGCATTTGCCCTCTGGCGATTCAGGCGCTGACGAAACTGGCTAGTGATACCAGGATTTCGGTTTAGGAAGCGAGTAATCCAGTGTTTGCCCAATTGCCGGCAACGTTGCGGGGGTAGTAGAGATAGCGCGAAATCCTTAACCATCCTCCCTTGCAGTGGGTGTCCCTGGTCATCCAGAGCTTCACAGAATCTCACAATCGATTTCTCTTCCTCGGCAGTGAGTAGCTGCTCCTTCTCATGTGCAATACTCTGGGGTTGTGCCCCTCTGAGTCTATCTCGCAGGGTGCCGTAGGGAATGCCGTAAATTGAGGCTGCTGAGCGGATGGATGTAACTTCACCATTAAGATATGCTTGTTTGGCATCCCGGATGTCATTTTCTCTGTCAGCGGCCGGTTCTCTGGGCTTCACTCTGCCCATGATTGCGTTGATGAAGTGGGAAGGTGAAAATTAAGTTTAGGAGCGGAGTAAATACGAACCCCTACTCGGGCGCTTACATGCATAATTGCGTGATCGGTTACTAGGCCGTGGGCGGTTAGACCGAGAAATACGTTATATTCGCATATATTATTTATATCCATAAATCATAAATACTAACATGATACTAGGTTTTGAAATTACCAAGAATAATCTTCAGAAGCTCTGTGGATCGCTAGGGCTGGTGTAGTGAGTTCAAAGACAGGATGCATTGCATGAAACCAACAGCAGGCTGTGAACCGGTATTACTATCGAACTACAGTCAGGTCCACTTGCACAATATGGAAGAGAGCATATGCGGAAACATCGGGAATTTTGTTGAATTTTGGTAGCCAGCGATTGAATGTTTGCCATTATGACAGAATTAGATCCAATTGCAGTACCTACTAGAACTCCACAATTCAAGGCAGGTAGGGATCGAGAAGGTAAATACCTTGTTCCATCAGCAAAATGTAATTTTTGCTCGGAAGGCTCCCGGATGCTCCTGGAGTTGTTGGAGCAGTTCGGAGCAGTTCGGACTATGTGCAAGGTTTCGGAAGCTCGTGGAGCATGAGACGGCTCTGCTGGAGCTTCCGGGAGTCTCTGGGAGCCTCTGGGACCGCCGGTTTAAAGTTCTGGAGCCTCCGTGAGCACCGGTGTAAGGTTCTGGTGCCTCTGAGAACACCGGTGTAAGGTTCTGGTGCCTCCGGGTGCGCCGGTGTAAGGTTCTGGAGTCTCCAGCTGAGCCGGTGCCAGATTCTGGAGCCTCCGGAAGAACCAGTTCAAGGTTCAGGAGCCTCTGGGAGCGCCAGTGCAATGATTTGGATCTTCCGCGAATACCAGTAGACAATTCTGAAGCCCCTGGGAGCGCCAGTACATGATTTTGGAGCCTCTGGGAGCGCATATGTAAGGTTCTGGATGCTTCAGGAGCGGCCATTACAAGATATAGGAGTCTCCTGGAACATTGAATGATGTGGAATCATTTGGATATATATTCTGTATATTTTCCTCATTCCTGGGTGATAAATCTCCTTGATTACTTTATACAGATACTCTTGGACTGGCTGTGCATAATCTATCTATTCATATTCACAAAGAAACAGTTTGAAACAATGATACGGAACTAGGTATTGAAATTGAGAGCATCTTAGAAAGCATGGCAAGGAACAGAAAATAATCAATGAAGCAAAAGCGACCGCAAAGAACATAAAGCACAGCAACTAACACCCATCCAACTTGATCAATCAAACATTATCAATATTACCAACACCATCACCTATTTCGTCTGCTCCAAGGAAAGCTGATACAAACCATCATTCCTCATGCGGCAGGCTAAACAAACAGCCTCTGGAGTCTGAAAATCAATTTCTTTCGAGGGGCCACCTGTCTGCTGACATACTGATGGACTGTTTCTTGTGCACCGGCATCCCGCTTCTGACAATCCGGAGCCTCAATTGATAGGATTCAGATCTCTGCAATAAGTTTATATTTTTCATCCGGCGTTAACAGCCATGGGTTTTGGTAAAGGGAAAAGTTGCAAGGAAGTGTTTAGCCAGTTCGAACGTTTTCTTGTTGTCTTCAGAACGCTTTAGGTTTTTGTTCTTGTAGTGGCAAAAACTGGCACTCATTCACTTGTAGTACCAGGCTGTTGAAACATCCACAGATTTGTGTTGAAATTGGTACGCTCGGTTGGACGATTCGGTACAGCAGATATTCAGCGCAGTCCGTGTCTGGGTAAAACTGTCACATCTGCACGGTTCCTGATTTTCTGTGCTGCCACAACGGTTTTGCGCAGTGCTCCCTTGCACCAGCAGACAGGTGGTTCGGGCTTACCAAGATGATCTTCACTGTCGGAAGAATCTGATTGTGTCAGGTCGGAGTCGAGATATATGTTGTCATGCTCATCATCTCAGGGATAATCCTCCTGCGTACGATTAAAAAACCATATCAATCATCATCCTCGTAATAAATATTTGGATAAAAAGGGAGTGAAGAAAAAACAAACTTCTTCAAACTGTTCCGGGTACTCCTCCAGCTGCCTTGCCCTGGCTGCTGCCAGGTCAAAGAACATCTCCTGATTCTTTTGCGAATAATGGCGCAGGATGTTTTGTATGGTGTGTTCCATACAATTAACAAATAACAGGAAGTGAAATAGAAATCCGGAAGTGGAAAGTGTAACAAACAATGAATGGCTGAATGGTATAGATCAATTCATGGTGAACTTGAAACTGGATTGATGATTGGGGGGTTTGATCTTGTTCGATATTTATACAACTGTAGCTGCTCCCATGCACTCCGGATGAACAATATTCATAGATAACTCGAACTGACCAGTAGAGAGTGTAACATCTAAAATTAGTTTGTTGCCGACTGTAAAAGAGGCTAGGGTAAAAAGCATGACTTACGACTATACCATCGTTGAGGCACTCCAGCAGGAGTCCGGTATAATTGTTGCCAGTCGATGGCCGGGTAAGTGCCCAGTATATTGTCACTCCGCAGGAGTGCAATTGCACGGCAGCAATTATCTTACTACAATACTTGATGACTACTCTACTTGATCACTTATGCTCGTGTGCAACATATCTACTCATACTCTTCAGTACAAAGCCATACTCTGGCATACTGGCTCTTACATCCGGTATACATGCAGCCAGCGCTTACTCAAAGCACACATGAACAGCCTGCTCGTACCTGACAGACGGTTGAGGAGGCTAGGGTGAAGTATGATTTACAACTGCATACCAACTTTCAGGTGACCCGGCAGGACAGCAGTTTGCAAGCAACATTCACAGACCGTGAGTACACAAATGCCCCTTACCTGACAGACTGTTGAGGAGGCTAGGGTGAAGCATAACTTACAACTGTATACCAACTTCCAGGCGTGCCGGCAGGAAAGCGGTATGCAAGCTAACTACCCAAACCATCAGCACAGACGAAGGCCCCCGTAACTGACAGACTGTTGAGGAGGCTAGGGTGAAGCATGATTTTCCACTGTATGCCAACTTCGAGGTGTGCGGGCAGGAGAGCAGTTTGCAAGCCAACTACAAAAACCATTAGCACATCCGAATGACCCATTGCCAAACATATACGAGTTTTTGGATACCACCAACAGTCCATTGAAGTTTTGCACACTACTGCATTGTTAAAAGCAGTTCAGGACAAGAAATTACATTACAACTTGCATAGGCGTACCATCTACGACCTCCTACAGGTACATCAGCTGAAATACAAGTGATAAATGTAGGTGCAGTGTGTGCAATGATCGTGCATTGGAGGATGCGCCAGGAAAATCGCTGGCGATGTGTGGTGCGGTTTACCAGTAGAGGGGGTTGATGCGCCGCCGCAGGTCATACTGGATAAGTTGGAGGATCAAACATTAAATCTCCCAAAGTAGCAGCTATGATCTTGTCAATTTCGTTCTATGAGCGATAAGTTCGAGCAAATAATCTTGCCTCAATTGGAATGGTTGGAAAAGTTTGAAGCGTAATAGAGAGATTTTTTGGAAGGATTCGCAAATGTCTTCAATATAGTATGCTGTGGTAGTCTGTGTGGTTGGTGATAATGGTCAGAAAGAGGCAAACACAATCTCATGGGGATGACCTCAAGTGCTGACACTCATCCCACAAAACCCATCTAGCCGTGGCAATTGTCAGTGTATAGTATGGCACTCAGGATACGCAATAATGAGAGTACATATAATACGCAGTTGATGAGATTTCAGGTAGGGCAAGAGACAGTATGATGACTTAGAAGATAATCTAAAATGAAGGAAACAAAGAAGTTTGACCCTGCAATGCCAAGATGGCAATGATATGTCCATTCATATGTATACATACTCCAATCACTCAAACTAAAGGTTATTCCACATGATTTCCTTTATGATTGATACTTGACTCATTCTTTATACATTATGGCATTATGGAGTCTCTGATATGTCAATTGTCTGGTGTATATAATGCTATATGTGCAAGTCAATAAACCCATGTTCAAAAATTTGGAGTATGATATCATTCATGAACTTCAATTCATTAAGATGGGGATGTAAAGGAAACTAGCAGGTGAGCAAGACTTAACCTTATGTTGACAAGTGACAGGTGTTGCCGTCAATTGATGACCGGTGCGCTGGGTATCTTCACAATCTCTTCCGCTCATCCAGCTTATCCAGCTTATCCAGCTCATCCAGCTCATCCAGCTGATCCAGCTCATGCATCTCTCTCATCCGAGGTCCTCATGATCAGGTCATGCGTCGCTTGGTGGGAGTACCACATGAATCTCTCAGCGGACTGATCACACGGAGTTGAGTCTACATGGAGTATAAGTAGGCCATAAATGATCGCTACGGCTGTTACACATTAGGTTCAGGATCAAGCATAGTGACAAAGTTATGAAGGAAGTGTTTTCTCTTTGGGGAATCAAATTCATTAGCTATTAATTATTCATGATCAGGCCCACCGAGAGGTGTCACATTTTACTCACATGCTAATGACAATATAAGAGTGGTGTGGATTTGCAGGTACTCAGATCACAGAGAATGTAGGGTTGGATCAAGGGAGATCTTGACAACATCAATGCGGCAGCATACAATATGACCTAGTCAAAAATAGATTAAAGAAGCGAGAACAGAGTTCAAGCTAAATCAGGAACATACTAACTCTACGTTCAAACCGCCGTAATCATGATTCTGAAATATAGCACTGATTCAGAGAGGGACTCCAGTGAGAAATGCATGAACAGAGTGAGTGGTTCAATGTGGAGTGAGATTGATGAGCTGTGAAGTAGATGGTCTGCGGATTCTGCGATCAGTGAATTGACGGCAACGTCTGTATCACACTAGGCAACATATGGACAGGTGCGCCGCACCTTTCTACCTTGTTCTGGTGTAGTACAAAACACCCTTTGTGCCCGAGCTGGCGGGCAAATTGTGATCAAGAAGCTCTCATCGGCAAGGTTGAATCTTCCAACACTATGGACAATATAGAGTGGAATATTCAGGATCAATGTTGAATCCTACGATACAATCGACGATATAGAGTCGAATATTCATGTTCGAGGTTGAATCTTCCATCACAATTGACAATATAGAGTCAAATATTCCGAAATATGATTGAATCTTCAGATACAAGCAACAATATACAGTCAAATATTTAGGATCAAGGTTGAATCTTCCGATATATTTGATAAAGTAGAGTTCAATATTCAGGATCAAGGTGGAATCTTCCGACAATATTCCAGGTTGAAGTCCAACCGCTGCTTTAGTTCTTCAACAAGATGTATATGAAGATCTTCATCAAGACTCTGTCCACTAGACAATAAATTTCATTTACTCAGGCACAATAGCATTGGCAATTGAATTCTGTTTCAAGTGAACACTAAACATTTTGACTAACAATAAGAACTTAAAATAAAACAACATTGAACGCCAGAAACTTCTGCTACAAGTGCATCTATAAATCAACACTGAACTCCGAAAACTTCTACCACAAGTATGTCTATAAAACAACCATGAACGGCAGAAACATCCACCACAAGTACATCTATCAAAATGACCATTATTGCAATAGAAAAACAAAGGGCCATATCTTCCTAAATGAATAAGTAAGTGGAACTATTAAACACCACAAAGGGATATACCTACTGAAAATTACAAAGATTGCCCTGACCTACAGATTATTACCATCTGCATCATCCTTCTTACGTAAGCAATTCTGTATGCCTCTCACATCCTTTGACCATCCGGTATACCGTATATCATATCGATGGTGATATCGGGGCGATTCATCAACCCATGCAAGACCCTCATTTCTGCAACTCCTGATCTCAGGTGGAGCTCACTGACCCAATCATTGTAAGCGTCTGGCCAGTGTTCACAGACCATGTGTGCAGTTCATGGTTTTGCCCTGATTGTACCACTCGAGTGACTACCTGATGTTGTTCATTTAACACCGAAAACTTATGTGTGATAACTATATGATTTGCCACTGTGAAAGTAAGGCCTGTACTACTGACAGTTGGAGTGGTAATGAATACATAGCGGTTGCGAGAATGTTTGAATCGCAGTTGCATGTTGATCCACTCTTGCGAGTCTAACTCAGCGTACATCCAGAAGATATCGACATAGTTGCCAAAATACTGCTGTATCCACCTTTGAAGATGTTGGACTTCGCCGGGGAAAGGACAAAATTGAACCGTTTTCTATGGAGGAGGGTCAGACAACACATATTCTTCGGCTTCCAGAAAAATCATTTCCAGCTTTATACTGCCAGCTTACGTACAGGCATCGGACCGAAGTCCTCCCGGAACAACTGGAATAACTGAGGTTCACTGAAGTCATCAATCTCAGACCAACTCTGAATCCTCTTGCCCTTAACATTCTTGTCCCCTGTATCTTCCAAGACCACAGAGCAACCGGCCGATCTCCACCGGTGCACCTGGTAGGCTCCTCCCTCACCTTAAGATTTAAATTGGTTCTTAAGCTGTTATAAAGTTTGTTGTTCTGCCATGGTCCGTGGCGGATAAACAACATGTTCTATCACTTTGGGTATCTTTACCAATGGTTCTCCATCGGCGAGTTTTGACTCTGACCACCTCCAGATGGTTTATGGTTTGGCTATACTCATAATCTCCTTGGATGCAGCCTTTTGAGCCTCATTGTCGTCAGACCTGATGCCTTGTGTCAAACTCCGCCCAGCAACATGGAGTGCTTCCGCACCATGCAGCTTCATTAGTGTTTTGTTTTCGGGAGGAATCGCTGCGCCAGAGAACAGCCATGGTGTCTGATTGACCCATTCATTTAGTGTGTGGTACGCTGGTGGTGCTGTCACCTGTTGTTTAAATCTGATCCTGGCCTCTGCAGCAACACTCCATCCCTGAAAACAATGTCTTTTGTAGCGGTGTGATTCAGCGAAGATTGCGATGCTCCAAGCACACTTGGTCAGTTGCATCTGACCAATTGGTTGCAGTCATGACGTATAGGTATCATATGATATGATGTGGATGTCGCACTGTCGTTCAGGATTGGGGGCAGAGGCATTCCGATCATCTTTTATACGGTTGTAATCGTTTGGGTTGAACAAATCGATTATTGTTAAATGTGTGTTGTATGTCATGTCTTCTATGACACTTGTAAATGTCTTGCAAATTCCAGAAAAGATGACTATCAAGATTGGTACCTGGGCAGATACCAGGCATTGATGGCCATAGGACGGCATCATCTAGATCACCCACAGCCGCCAGGGTACTGAATTCTTCTTTTTTACTGGGTACCAACCACGTTCATGTGGTGGGACCGCTGGATATTCATTGTGCACTTGAATAATCCATTCATCCAGAGTTTGACCTCAAAGTATCAACAAAGGCTGACGAAATACCACTTTCTCAATCTGCAGCTTTCAAAATATGGCTGCAGCAGGAGATGTATGGGTCTTTCCAAGGCCCATCTAATCTGCAAGAAGCACACTGGCAATGTCAGCATTCGACACCCATCTTCTGACCATGAACCAGATGGACAGATTTGATGCGCCAGAAATTTTACCTGCAGGCCATGAATGGTATATTATAGCCAGGAACCTTATCTGTCTTCGACTGACGCACTGGGAATGTACCCAGAAGCTTCAAAGCTTCTTCCAAACACTGATGCTCAAACGCATTGTTGATTATGTTCAGTACGGTACACCAACCTGATATGTCATCCTTCGATACATCATCAAAAGAGGTGTTCTGCTCCGGGGCCTCTCTGGTCTTGAGTTCATCTTCCCTCATTATTTAATGGATTACCTCCATGGTAAGTTGTGCCGATGGGCTCAGACGCCGGCGCCGGGTCACCTAACAACATGTACACATTCAGTTAGAATCACAGTGGCATGTAGATGAAAATTTATATACGATTGAAATGAATTTCGGTTTAATGCAATCTAATCCACTAACACATTGTAATCTACTTACAGATTGCACTTCATCTCACTATGCATCATCTTCAGTATTCTTATCTCCCTCACTGGAATTGTTCTAGTTGAATATTATTGGCGGCTCTTTTCACTTTGTTGGGATTAACGGGCAATTACCAAACCAATCACATGTACTGAACCTTCCCCTGCCATGTGCCACTCGATCAAGAACACCTTGACATCACTTTTGAGCTGAAAGGCATTTGAAAGTTATGCATTATACGAAATTTGATTAAACCCCACAGGCCGGATTTACTGTCCATTCTTATACTTTCCCATATATTCTTCATCCGAAATGTCATTACGCCATGTGCACTCGAACTGTACTGTTGAAGTGAAACGACTTTCAGACACTTTGGGTCTGGAGTTGTTCGATATAAGTTTCCGGAGCTGCTCCCACAGATTGATATTGGTATATGACGCTGACAATTCGTTCAAGATAGTTGAATTGTTATCCGGAAATATGCAGCTTACCAGCACCGTAAAGGTTGAGATCTCCAGTATAGGGAGATTCACGTTGGCCTTGTTCACTGGACGCTCCGTTCTATTATTGGTGGCTAATCTGTTTTTGTTTGTATTTCTGACCCAATTTTCCCTCATTTCATTTGTAATCTTGTTGAAAATAATATTGACACATTAATGTCTTGTCAACTCAGAATCATGGTAATTGGCCAATGGCATCCATTTATCATAAGTCTCAATGATGTTGGCCACAGCTGCCTCCCAGTGCAGTATTCAATGGCATTGCAGTTTTAGTCTGTTTGAGCGGAGGAAAAACGCAGGTGGATGGCCATGGTCATGTGAAGATGCGGCTCTGTGCCACCAGTGCGGCTCTGCAGGAGGCTCGCTTAGTAGTTAGTTGTAGGGAGATTCAGCTTTATCAATTTTAATATTCATCTCTATACATACGAAGGGTTCACATACACACATTGCTAGCAACACTCAACTTCTGATAGCCTCACAAGCATAGGCAGTGATCGAACAACAACGCAAGATCGTCGATTCACCCAGTTTTCCTTTGAACCACTGGATTACCAGCAGCTGGGAGACATTGTAAGTATCCTGCGACATTGTGACCCTTTCTGTTACGCATGACGCAGGTGTTGTCAGTTATAGTGATAGGTTGAACAAGGCCAAGTTGAATAGATGTGGCATCAAGTTCATGACCTTGGCCGCTGTGGGCTTCAGACGATGGGAACTCCGCACTGCAGAATGCGTTAGGAAACGATAGTAGAATATCGACAACGGCATGGCTCTCTTGTCTGACCAAGCCATCCACTGCATCAAGGCTACGGAGGATGTCCAGCTAGAGTACATCGATACTGGCCTCCCGGAGATCCTCAAGCAAGCCGAGATATTTGCCAAGATATGCGACCTCAGAGAGCGCTTGGCAGCTAAAGTAATGTAATTTGCGGCTGCTGAGCCAATCCAAGGCCCGAACAAGGAATTGGCGGCCGCTGACCAACAAATAGACAAGTCGGAGGAAGAGCTCAGGTTTGAGATGCATCGCTCCACCAAGTTGGAAAGATGGCTGGTGAAGTGCAAGTCGGAACCTGAGTCAATGGAACAGACCAACGTCATCACACAGCTCCGGCTAGAGAAAGACATACTTCTGTACCAAGTCAAAAATCTCTCCTCAAGAGAATCAGAGGTTGAATCTGGGTTGGGAGCATTCGAGCGGATCATTCAAAGACTTACGACTGAAAAAGTACATCCAACTCCAGCACCCAACCGCTACTCTGAATCGACCCCAGGCTCATCTGAGAACAGTAGCTCATCTGAATCAACGCCTGGCCCGTCAGGAATCCGCAGCTTCTCAGTCGAATCGTCCAACCTTCCAATGTACAATGGCAATCGAACCCTGGATGATGTCACTGCCATCCTGTTCGCTTGAGAACGACTATTCAAGAATGCCGCCCAGGCCATCGGATGGGTCGGCACTATGGGTTACGGAGAGCAAGCGGTAGTGCACCTGACAGGAGATGCAGCTATTTGGGCCATGTATCGTTTCCCGATAGGTGCGCCTATCGTATGGCCCCCCTTTGCACAGAGTTGAAAGCTAAGTATATCCTGTTCAACGCCTTGGACCTGGTCTAACACGAATGGCAGAAGCTGAGCCTATAAAAGGAAGAACGCGTCTCAGAGTTTTATGAGTATTACCGTTATCATGTTTGAAAGTTAGACCCACACCAACTGATACCCACCGAAATGTTAGCCAACGCTCATGGGTACTTGATCCCAAATGGCAAACAGGAAGTTTATCAAGACTTAGTCAAGTATATTGGTATGTGCGATAGAACTGCAACCCTTGAACAGCTCATGTAACACCTTGCGGAATTGGACGTGTCTCTGAACATGTCTCAACCAACCAGTGGCTCCAATGCAAGACTAATATGACTACGAAGGCCGTGGCTAGGAAAATCGTATCCCAGAAAGGCGTTACATTCGGCACAACTGATACAACTAGCACCGCCAAACATGACGGTTTAACCTGCTACATCTGTGGCCAGATTGGTCTCATCTCCTGCAATTGCCCAATATGGAGAGAGAGGGTGGAGGGAAACAGTTAAAATCAGGTGCGGCTGAGCGGAGGGCACAGGCCAGAACGGGATACGTGCGTACCCACGACATAAGTAGATGCGCCAGGATAGACACCGCTCGCTTTGACTAGACAATAGACTATCGTCATTTCATACTACAACATTGGTAACAACACTCTCAGATTGGCTTCACCTGCACGATATACGTGCCAGAGCTAAATTGTGATTCGAGGAACAGTAATTAAAAGGATCAGACGACTGTCCGACGGCTAAAAGGACGAATTTCATACTACGAAATACCATAATGACAACCACAAACACCATGCCTCCTGCCGCGCGCCTCAACCTTGCTGGAGGTCGAATGGACGACAGTTCAGAAGTGGCGCGTATGTTGAGAGCTCTACGGGCTAGCGGAGTCTCCCCAGACGCACGGCCAGAGGTGTTTAGTGTTCTTGAACATCCGACTAATCCCAACCGAGCTCGCCAAGAACAGATCCTCAATCATCCGCGGGTAATCGCAGAAATGGAGGTCCCCGACTGAGACTCCAATTTGTTCCATGCGGTTGAAGACGAGTGCCGGGAAGAAGTCCAAGATCTTCTCCTTCTGTGCAAGGATGCCAATCAAGAACAGGACACAATCACTGAATAACATGTTGATTTTGAGAAACAACTGTACAATAAGAAACAGTCCCTGATGGTGAAGCAGGCGGAGTGCGACCGATTGGCGCAACTGCAACAAGCCTCAGACGACGTCAAAGACGAAGCGGTGCCACCCTTATTTGACGATGCAACCACAAGTGAGCTGGAGAAACTGAAACGAGATGTCACAGCCAAAAAGGAGTGCAATATGGCGATGCAAGCCAAGCTAGGCGCAGCTTTACAAGAAGTCGAAGCATCCAAGAAAGCGCTAGCAACCACCGAAGATGAGAGAGACCTGACCAGTGAAAAGATGAAGTCGGCCATGGTGGAACTGAATGCTACAAATGAGGCCTTAATTCGAGTGAAGGCTAGCTCTACACCCTCCACCACATCCCAAAACTCCAACAACCACCTATTCAACATCAACATGATGGGATTGCCGACTTACCATGGTACGAGAACCCTCAATGCCTTCAGTTCTTTCATATCCACCCTACACCGCCATGGCGGACCTTGTGCCCTGGTGTTGGGCTTGACAAACGAGTTTGGAATTGAATTGTGCAATGGTTGGGCTGCCACGGCGATGCATCGGTTTTACGACAAAGCTGCAGTTTGGGCCGACCACCTATTTCCAGCGCACGCAAGTGCAGGCGTAGCATGGGAAGACATTTCAACCCCAGTCAGAGAGGCCATTATCCCTCCCGACACTGTGACCAGGCTGAAGCGCGACAGGGAGTTACTTTGAATGAAAGATGGGGAACGTGTGTCCGCATTTAATGAACGTTTCCCATCTCTTCATCACCACTTGGGACCCCATGCTCCACTCTGCGATGAACGCTTTGTCGACTCATACCAATTCAATCTTGAGAGCAACCCAGAAGCACCCACGCCTTTGATTGGGAAGTTGGGAAATCAGTCTACAGCATCGCTCAACGATGCTATAGAGCACATCTCTCGAGTGGACGCCATTCTTAACTTCAAGAAACATTCTACGTCGGCAATGCTTAAGAAAACGAAGGGCAAACAAAAAGAATGCGGCGATGGGGGTGGCGGGGGTAGCATTGTGCGGAGCTGTTATCCGTGTGGCGAAGTGGGCCACCCTGCCTGAACACGTCCGAACATGGAAAAGGTTCTGGCTGGGTGGAGAGACATGAAATCAGCAAATGATAAGAAGGGCGCAGATTAGAAATAGAAGGAGAAAGTAGACAAGCGGAGAGGTTGCTGTGGTGGGCGCAAGAAAGGTGTCAATGGAGGCGGATGTGGAGGAAACCATCATAGCCTCCGTCTGAGCCCACAGGGTGTTGAAAAAGGGAATGATGCAAAAGGGGCCAAAGTGCAAAAAATGTCTAATGAAAGTGATAATGGTTTGGATGAGTTAAGCTCGGGAAATGGCAGCGGGAGCGATCAGCTGTTAATCGACTCCCTAAAACCAAAACTGCCAGTACTGTGACTACAATGAAATGGTTTACTTGTTTTCACTATCTCTGAGTCAGTGATGACGATATCTTAGATCTTTTCCATTTCGATGGGAAGCTTCTGTACCAAAAGAACAATGATACATACAGTAGTTTAGCAGCCAAAACAGCAAAAGACGATACTGCGTCAGGGAATTATATAAAAAGTGAGACTGTGAACAATTAATAAAGAAAGATGCAGGGTTAGAAGAGAGAGACGGTGGCTGGATGATTGTGGAGAGGGCGAATGACAACGTAGATGACGGCATTGAGAAACGACAACAGGTATGCCTGAAACTCAAACTGGGAGATGACGGCTACGCATATTCAGGGTGGTTAACAGTCTATGACGTGGAAGAATTAGACATCATCTTTTGGAAGCGGTGTGTCCACAAAATAAATGAAATGTATCATATCGTTCACCGAACATACGAAATGTGGATAACTCAATGCGACATCCCATGGGAAGATAGAGAAATGGCAGCACGATTCCACTACGTTTGTGGCCTTTGGCCAGAGAACGTACCAGACCATGACACAATCAAAGAAGCAGCCCGCAACATGGGTATCGAAATAATTAGGAAGAAACATCTCCGTCGCATCAGCCTCCGACTTTTTGCCAGGGCATTCATTGTTTTGGCACAGTATGGCAACGCTGAGCATGCGCAGCCACCAGACAAATTGCAGAACATGCATCACGATTGCGAAACTTGCAGTTTATTTGCAGAGCCAACGTAGAACACCACACGGAGTAAATCAGCATTTATAATCGACATATCACCGGAAGATGATAAGAAAGCACCATACCGACCGCCATAGCAATCATCTCCTAAAGATGATACAGAGCTACAACAACAACTAGATGAAACCATACTCGATGGCTGGATATGGCCGAGTAACAGCCATTATGGCACCCCGGTCGTATTCGTGCGTAAGCAAGATAGTGGAGTGCGCATGTTCATTGATTACTGTACAGTTAACTGAATAACCAAGAAGGACTGATACCCATTACCTCACATTGAAGAGCTTGTCCAACCGCTGAGAGGCTCCACCTGCTTCGCAAACATAGATCAAGCCTCGGGTCATCATCAAATTGGAATATGTGCCACCGATCATCAAAAAATGGCATTCTCATCCAAATGTGGGCTGTACACATGGACAGCGCTTGCTTTTGGACTGGCCAACTCACCTAGTCAATTGATGTAAATCATGAACTGCCTACTCGCTTCCAACCGTGAGCAATATAGATTGGTGGCTGTTTACCTTGACAATATATCAATCCATAGTTGGACGAGAGAGGAGCATCTGGATCATGTACGGACAGTACTACATCCTTTGCCGAAAGCTGGCCTGAAATTGAACAAGTCCAAATGGGAATGGTTTGGTGAGGAAATTGAATTTTGTGGATTTCAGATCAACCAAGAAGGAGTGCATACGTCGGAGTCAAAGACAAGAGCAGTATCTGGATAGCCTGACACTCACAACACGATAGAAGTTCGTGGCTTTCCCGGACTGACGGGCTATTTCCGCATGTTCATACGGCACAATGCTCATATCATCTTGCCATTAGATCGCATGTGCAAAGGGGATAAGAAAGCGAAAATGGGGGGCCGCCGTGGCGAGCCACGGCTCAAGGACGTTGGTAATGTGCAATTTTCTTGAAATGGGGAGGAAGTGGTGGCTTTCGAAACATTGAAAGATGCCATTTGCAAGGCACCTGTGCTGGCACTTCCGGAGGAAGGGGGTGAATACGTGCTACATTCTGATACTAGCAAATATGCAGTCGGAGCAGTATTTTCACAGCAGCAACAAAACAGAGAGACCAGAGACATTGGCTTTTGGAGCAGGAAGCTCAAGAACACAGAGACGCGATACCATAAATACGATGGAAAACTCCTAGCGATTTGTGAACAAGTTGTGAACTGGCACTACTACCTGCATTCCGACAGGAATTTTACTCTCCATATGGACCATGCATTCTTAACACACATACTGACACAACCTCAACTCACAGCACGAAAAATGGAATACTTAGCAACATTGCAAAATTCTACATACGATATGCAGTATATGACAGGCGGAAAGAACCAGGCAGCTTACGCACTGACGCGTCTTCCGGACCTTAGATATGAGCGCTTGCAAGTCGCTTAATATCGGCTCACACAGCTGGTAGTCCAAGACTCAGCAGAGTGGCTACAAGAGGTTATGGCGGAAACGAAGGATGATAGCTGGAGTTACGGGATAGTACACATACTACCGTCCGAAGATGGTCAGGAAAGCCCGCCCAAATCATCCGCTCCGGCTTCTGTGCGAATGGCGTGTGCTCGAAGCCATCGATTCAATGATTCCATCAGTCCAGCAATTGACCAGTCCCGACTGGGTCCGTCCATGTCCAGTCCAATCCAGTCCGAGTAATTTTCGGACCGGGATCGGACCAAACCCCAAGGTGGCTCGACCTGGACGGAACTGGCCTGGACTGCGTTGGACCAGTCTACTCGGGCCAAATCGGCCCGAATACTCTGGGAGATACAGATATACTGAGACAACAATTAGACTTATACATGTAGACTTACAAATGATTGCTCACTCGTCATTCGCAAGTGGTCATGCATATCTCACCCCTCACCACTCTCTACTCATTACTCTGATCTACTGAGTCACTGAATAGATTATAAACAATTGCTTACTTCACATCTGCCCCTTTCCTTCCACCACTTATCTCTGGCCACTTGCCACTTGCCACTCACTACTTACCACTCTGATATACTTAGTCATCTCCACAGGACCCTCAGGTTCAAACTGTATATATAGCACGAAGGTATGGATATGGAAAACATGTAACTATTCTGTAATCTTCGTGGTAACATGCGAGTATGCACATCCATTAGTTTCATTTAGTATGGCTAGGTTTCTTGTGTTGGTGCTTGATAACAGCAGCAGGCGGTTATGTAGCGACGTTATGTCTAGGATATGATTTCAGTGATAACTCTCTCACTTCTTTAGTTTTTCGATCTACTTTGATATTGATAAACATCATCCTGTTTGGACTGGTCCAGACCAAGCCCGTCCAGTCCAAGACTGCCAGTCTGGGGCCGAGTCTAGTCCGACCATCCAGTTGCACTGGACCAGACTGAGCCGAACCCCAGAGCGGGTCCGTCCGGACTGGTGGAATCATTGCACCGATTCTCCCTGGACGACGGCTTGCTCTACCTGGACCTCGATATACAGGACCCTGAACGATACAAACATGAGCCAGGTCGGCTCTACATTCCGACACCCCTAAAGAACCAAATCTTCCGAGAGGCACATGATACTGCAGTGGGAGGGCATTTCGGAGCAGCAAAGACATATATGACGGTGAAACAGCGTTTCTTCTGGCCAGGGATGTGGAAAGGAGTCCAAGCATACACAAGAGGCTGTAACACATGCGAACAAGTTAATCAATGGGCTGGGAAAGAAAGGGTTTGTTGAAACCACTACCAATTGCACAAGGGCACTTGGAGCGCGTGGGGGTAGATTTTATTACTGACGTGCCAACATCTTTAAAAAGGAACGATTGCATTGTGACCTTTGTGGACCACTTCTCCAAATAAACGCACTGAATGCCCTGCACGAAGATCATTGATGCCGCGGAATTTGTGCAGCCCTATTGAGAAGCCATCATACGACTTCACGGCATCCCATGAGAGATCGTACGCAACAGAGGCACGCGCTTTACATCAGATTTCTGGATGGAGGTGATTATGAAGCTGCAAACGCAGCTGCCCATGTCGACAGAGTTCCACCCACAGACAGGCAGACTGTTAGAGATCTCGAACAAGGAGGTCACGCTGTTTCAACAGTCCTTTGCCACTTACCACCAAGACCAGTGGGATACCATGCTTCCACTAGCAGAATATGCATTCAACACGTCACGCACTCATCCACCAACGAAGCCCATTCTAATTGGACCTAGGATATACACGATCTATTCCATAAAACTTTGTTGTGCGCCAGCGTCTGCATGATGCAATGAACAGTCTGGAAGGCGCGGCATTTGTTGAACGGTTGCAAGCTTCCTTACCGGATGCTCTGGACCGCCTCCGCAAAGCACAAAATAGCCAGACGGTGGAAGCCAATAAGAGTCGACGACCATATACCCTGCAAGTGGGAGACCTGATAATGATGAACACTAATGACCTACCCATTACCTACGCCAGCCAAGATCCATCTCTTCGGCAGTTACAGTATCCATGGGCCGGACCATGCAGAATAATATAGTTCCGAGGACCACATGCAGTCGAACTGGAGTTGCCAACAGATGGGGTGATTCACAATATGGAGAACGTCAGCGGACTCAAGCAATACATCGCTGACCTCAAGCCGGCACGAGAAAAGCCTCCCCCTCCTCCAGTACAGGCAGTGATGGACAAACACAATATCATTCAATGCTAGTATGTTGTAGAGGCCATTGCCTTGCATTAGAGGGCACCCGGCGTCAAAGGAGGCTACAAATATCAAATTCAGTGGGAAGGCTATGGTGACGATGAAATGACCTGGCAACCAGCTGCCAACCACTGAAAAGCAAAAGGAAATGTTTGACTACTACAAAAAACAACACGGATTGGGTGAAATGAAGATGAAACGGAAACGGAAGGGCTGAGGCCAAGGAGTTGATTGCTATTGGTGGTATGCGACGGAGTGAATGGCCTGTTACTGGGGTACTCCTGCGTGTGTAGATGCAGATCAATATCGTTGAACTCGGTGTCGATAAAATTGGACTTTGATCACTAGGACGAAACTGAAGACACGTTTTTCGAAGATAACTTGTCATACTCTTTGTGGGGTATGGAAATATACTGCCATGTGCAGGGTACGGCCGCAAACTTAAAAGTTGTGGGAGTCTTGTAGGTAATTCTCGGAAGACTCGTCATAGGTTACTTGCGAGGGATACTCACCTGTTTCGCAAAAGTGGAAATAATCGCACACAAGATTGTTGTATCGCAAAAACTCAAACAGGATGTCAAAGTGTGCTTCAGTTTGAAAATACTGATGCAAATCGGCAGTGTTGTAGATGATGATATCTTCACGTGCGTATTGGGACATAGTTAAAAATAATATTCTTAAGGTAAAAACTTAATATTATTTCAGGTGGTTTTCCGCAGTTGTTATTCTGACTGTGGATTGCTGCTAGAGCTTGATCGTTTTGATGAACCATAGGTTTATGTGGTCTTTTTATATGTGAGCGTTTCCGTGTCAGAGGTATATTTGTAAAACATGACGGTACTTCTCTAATACTGTGATATGGGTGTATCGTACAATCTCGATAACACCTAGTCCACCGAGGTGGGTGTTCGCACAATCACCGATCGTTGCAACTGGGCCGATCTCGGTAGTTGATTGCGGAGAGTTTCTGTTTGACAATGTGTGATGGCGTACGCTCTCACCAGGCATCCCAAAGGTTATCCCGCATCTGTGATGACATTGCTGACACACGTATCAGACCATTACTTCGTATTAGTCATCTTGCTTCTGCATCAGTAGAATAGTGATCAAAGATTTAATGAGCTACCAACCCACACTTTGCAACGTACCTAGTGTCATCATGTCTTACTCGTATTTCCCAAAGGCTGGTGCGTTCTCCCCAGTAACGCGTTTGCAAACACGCCAGAGCTGAGGTTTGACAGTCTAGATCCGAACACCAATCGTTTAGGTAGAATCAACTACCGGGGCATATTTAGCTTATCTCCATTGATTACTGGTCTCGGAAGATAGCATCGTCCCTCTTACTAAGACAGTATCGTTCGTCCAACTATCCTCGGGGAACTGTATGCAGTTTCCGAGTAGAGTGTTATCCTAGTATTAGTTTGATATTGGGTAACACTGGTCTGATTCATAACGCACAGCTGAGTCTGAAGTCCCTGCAAGGCAGTTATGTATGCTTCGGCAGTATGGTTTGTGTGTCCCATGCCTTGGCCAGCACCGAAGGATTGTTCCCTCGGTTACTGTCAGATCGAGTATGCATATTGTCTCCACATGGGTTAGCTAGCCCATCTTGTCAAGACACAGTATTGGAGCTTTGAATATTACGGGAATTTCACCCGGCTATGTTGAACATTCGGCTCACCCATCAGTAGCTATCCTCAGGGGTGTATCATCAGCCACCTGACGCAAGTCGTAACATGGCGAGCCTGGGAGACTGAGTCTGATGTACCTCATACGCATGATAAGGGGAAACCCCTATCATGGCCATGGGTATTTTGCGGCGGAGTCAATAGGTATTGGTGACTTCGCTGCGGAGTCGAGGGCAAATTGTTTTGTTTTTGTTTGAAGACACAGGTCAGGCACGGGTATCCTTTTGATTTCGAGCAATGGGTTTGCTTTGGAGCAGCGGGATTTTTTGGAGCAGCGGGATTGTTTTGGAGCAGTGGGTTGGTTTTCGAGAAATATCTCTAACTTCTTAGGTGGGATGTAATGTGGAGAGAAAGGGTAGAGAGAAAGGGTTAAAATAAGGTGCGGCTCGGCAGAGGGCACGGGCCAGAAGGGGATACGTCCATACTTACAAAGTTAGTGGATCCTCGAGCATAGAAACTGCTCGCTTAGACTAGAGAATCGATTATCGTCATTTTATACAACATCACCCAAACTGCAACTTGATGATGAAGCTACTCCAGCAAGCCTTGGGGAGCAAAGATGCCCCGAAACCAATGCCTGGCCGCCCATCAGTGGGCAAGGAACAAGGCGGTGTGCCAACCGGTCAAAAACAGAGCGGAAGGCTTCCCGAAAAGAAAGAGCTTAGGCAGAAAACAGACAGTGAGGCGGAAAGCGAGTTGGAGAGTCTCTCCGACTCAGACTGTGAGGCAGGAAAAGTCAAAGCAGGTCAGTAGCTGTGGCTGTGCCTCACATGAAAACATCATCATGTACGGTATCATCAAAAATGGGGGATAAGGTACTCCCAGATAGCCAATTGAAGTTGTTCACCTATTACCACCGTTTGAAAATCAGTAAACTGGATGATTCAGTGGTGGACCTACTAAGGTTTAATGGCAAAATACGATTCCAAACAGAGCAAGGATAGTGGCGCAACAATGGAACAAAAGTAGTAAGGAACGATGGTGTGTTGGAGAATCACCTCAGTTGGAAGTGGCTTGATGAACTAAAACATCAAACAGCCATTTCCAGTACAAAAGATGCAGGGCGGATGATTGTGGAAACAGCCAATGTGAAAGCAGAGGATGGCATAGAGACAACGTCAACCTGTCAAATTGAAATCATGCCTTTGTGCGTCAAATATCCATCAGGCGGAATTCACAGTGTATGATGTCAAGGTGTTCAATATTGTGCTAGGCAAAAGACTGTTGCACGACTTCATTCGCCGTTGTCAAAACCACCATAACAACAATATAATGTCGATAGCCGATCACCTCTGGGAGGAAAGGGAGAATGGCCGAGTGCACTACCTACCTGGCGTAGGCCACTTGGATGCCGACACAAGTATAGTGGAGCAGGATGAATTCTTTGGCATTCACATCATACAGAAATCAGAACTCAAAAACATATCTTCCCGCCTGTTGCAAGGGAGCTTATTTTATCAAATTGCACCACCGCGGTGATAGCGACACCGATGCCACCGACGAACCGGTTGAAAAGTTTCAAGAGATGTTGACCGAATTCCTGAACCTCTTTGGCAAGCCAACTTATGCAAATTTACAGACAGGAAGGCAAGCCCAGTTTGATATTAAAACTGACACAAATGGCAAAATACTGTTCTGCTGACCATATTGCATTTCTCCGCGAGGAGAAGAGGAGAAGAGGAGGCAGATAGACAAGGCGATTTCCTGCTGTTCGATTCAGCTCTCTTGAAGCAATTTTGGTTAACCACTGATATTTGTGCCAAAGCCTGACGGTATGGTGCATTTGTGCATCGATTATCGCGCAGTAAATGCCATATCTGTCTCGCATTGTTACGCTCTCCCGCATATTAAGGACTTACTCAACTCCATGCATGGCTCCTGCTGGTTCACAAATTTGGACTTGGTGGCTGGTCAATACTAAATTGGCATCGCAGCAGCCGATGGGCAAAAGACGGCCTTCACAACTGAATTTGGGTGAAACATATGGCGAGTCCCCCCATTTGGCCTGGGGAACGCACCAAGTCAGTTCATGCGCATGATGAACCGCATCTTGGAGCCAATAAAACACAAATTCATTGTTATATCCCTTGACGAGATCATGACTCACAGCCGGACCCTGCAGGAGCATGTCGTACATGTCCGAGAAGTCCTGACATCACAGGCGGATCATGGTCTCAAGGCCAATCATGCAAAGTACGCCTGGGCGTGGCAGAATGGCATCTTCCGTGGCTTTGACATCGACAAGGATGGCATGCAAGCCCAGCAACATAAAACCCGTGCGGTCATGGACTGGCTCAAACCTAAACACAGTAAGGATGCCAGTGGCTTCCTGGGCCGGACCAGGTGCTAACGGAAATTTATGGAACAATACGCTCACATCACCATGCCGCTGAACTCTATCCGTCCACCTCTGGGAGGAAAAGAGGATGCTGGGCAGCGACTTGAAGAGTCTAACAAAGGCTTCTGCACTCTATGCACCTGGAACAGGGAATGCCAACATTCTTTCAACACCCTCAAAAAGGCACTCTGCAATGTGCCATTCCTCGCCCTGCCGGACTGCAAGGCTAGATATTGCCCACAGGTCAATGCTAGCCAATACGCGTTAGGCGCCATGCTCTCCCAGGTGCAAGACTGGGCAGAGAAGGTGCTGGGCTATTTCAGCTGTGAATTACACGATGCAGAGATGCGATATCCTGCATACCACAGACAACTTTTAGGTATCCAGGATGAAGAATTAGTCAGCCAATTCAACCCACACCGAGTCGAGCAGCCATTTGTGGTACATATGGACCATGCCACCTTGCGTTGCATTCTCGCACAGCCACACCACACCGTGTGTCAGATGGATATGCTGATTTGTCCTCCGGAATTTTGACTGGGAGGTCAAGAACATCCCAGGTATCATGAATCAGGTCACGGATGCATTAGCTTGCTGCCAGGATTTTCGTCAGGAGCGTTCCAATGTAATGGCAGTTGAAATCACCACAGCCAGAGAATGGATTGACAACATCAAGGCGGACATAATTGACAATGAATTGTTCGGGCCTATTGCTCATTTCTTGGCCAATCCGAGTCCCGGCCCCCAGTCATCTACCACCTCTACCAAAGAACACAAACTATGGATTATAGCGCAATGATCCTATTTGGAAGTGGATGGTTTACTGCCGTTTCGTGGACATTTGAAAAATAATGAAGTTCGCAAAATTTCAATGGCAAGGAAGTAGGACAGAGGAGAAGAAACAGGAATGAAGTAAAAGGCTCAATCAAATGGGGTGGAAAAGAATGTAACGGCAAGGATGAAAGACGAAGAAGAAACAGACACAAATGATATGACCGCGAAGAATGAGAGGGAGACAAATGCAGGGGCAAAGATAAAGAATGAGGAACATGGGGTAAAGAAAACGGAATGGGCGAAAGAGAAGGAAGTAACCGGTGAGACAGAGACACAGGCTAAGATACGACCGCTGTGTATTCCAAAGACGATGCGCCAATGAACCCTGCATGAGGGGCATGTATTGCCTGCAGCGGGACACTTCTGTGCAGACCGAACGTATGTACACATGGAAAACGGATATTTCTGATAGAGTATGTAGCTCGATACCCAGGGATCAGTTGCAGGTGGCATCATGTGCCATCGCAGCAACAACCAGTACACGAAACCCATGGGACTCCTACAACTGCGTCCTCAAGCCAAAGGCCATTGGCAAAGAATTGGCATCGAGTTCATAACCGACCTACCGATCTCCGCAAAGAGCCACGACTGCATTGTTATATTTGTTGACCATATGACAAAGAAAGTACATTGGCGAGAGTGCAAGAAAACAAACAAAGCCCCGGCCTTTGGGCGGATATTCATCGACGACATAGTCTGACTACATGGAGTGGCACAGGAGGTTATATCACACCGTTATGTTGGATTGACAGCAGACTACTCGAGAGAAGTTGCCTGGATTCTGCAGACTAAGCTCTTCATGTCAACGGCATTCCATCATGCAACAGATGGTCTCTCAGAGAACTCGAACAAGACAATGGTACATCATTTGCGAGGCTTTGCAACTCATAATTAGGCCAATTGGAATGACTACCGTCCGCTTGCCGAGCATGATTACCATTCCTCCATACAGCGTTCGACGAAGTAGACATAATTTACACTCGACCTCGGTCATCCGCCGCCATCGCCGCTAGACTTAATTGCAGACCTCCAATGGCTGCAGGCGAATGAAACAGCAAAAATCTTGAAAGGGTGCCAATTCTTGGAAGGATTGCAGCGCATTTCAGGAGTCGCCAGAGAACAACTCCGCGAGGAACAGGATAAACAGACGGCTGAGGCTGATAATTATCGACGCCCAATTGACCCGGCCATCTCCACCGGCGCAATGATATTTTAGGATACAAAAGATCTACCAATCACATACGCCAACTTCAACCCTATGCGCAGGCAACTGGTACATTGTTACATCAGCCTATACGGGTTCCTCTGAATACGCGGGAACGCTGTCGAACTAGACCTTCCAAACCACATGACAATCCATGACACTGTTGATGTCAGCAGGCTCAAGGTTGACCATGCAGATAATTCCAGGGGCGCATGCAATCCGCCGCCTGCACCGGTACGGACATCCACATGGATACCAGATATGTTGTCGAATCAATGGCAAATTGCCAGGCGAACTGTGATGGAACCAGTTGGGAATATGAAGTGAAATGGGAAGGATAGGACGAGAAGAATAACACATGGGAGCCAGAGGAGCATATGGCAAAAGCGAAAAAGTCGTTGAAACACAATTGGAAGGAAATAGGCGGTCGGCAACAGGTGAAGATGAAAGCGAAATTGAAGAAGGTGTAAGAACCAAGTTTTTTTTGGTGAAAGAATTTCATGTTCGTATTGGTTTGTTTCTCAGTTGTGATGGTGAGACAAGAAACCCGCATGTTTTCATTTCATCTGGATGGTCGAGGAACGTACGGGAGGCATGTTTGGTTTTGATCAGGGTGTTTTGTCTCTTCAAGTGGTTTCTGGAAGATGATTGGAGATGGTTGTGGTGCAGGTGGATGGTCATGGTCATGTTAAGATGCGGCTCTGTACCACTAATGCGGCTCAGTAGGAGGCTCGCCTTGTACCAAGCTCCAGCGAGCTTCGGCTTCATCAATTTCAATATTCACTTCTATATGTAAGAAGGGTTCACATACCCACAATAATTGCTTTATGTTTTTATTCGACAAAACCAGCAACGAATAATTTTTTCATTTGTTGAATGTGGCGGAGATCTGACCCATTCTCATCGCAAGGTTTTTGTCCGTGAATTGTACGATTCTAGGACTGGGTGACCTAGTACGCTCATGGGCCGCAAATTCCTCAGTCATCCCAAAAATATACCCAGTATATTATCAAGCATCAAATGATATTTCAGAAAGGGGTGGAAGTACAGCGATGTTTTACATATCAGTTTTCTGATCCGGGGGAGGCGTTACAAACCGCATTGGCTGTAGGGGAATGGGCTTTC
This sequence comes from Trichophaea hybrida, assembly GCA_015178995.1. NCBI lineage: Eukaryota > Fungi > Ascomycota > Pezizomycetes > Pezizales > Pyronemataceae > Trichophaea > Trichophaea hybrida. Next base: position 54,611 of record WHVE01000726.1, read on the forward strand.
AAGGGGTGTTCCTTGGAGGTTGAGATTTGGGTGAAAGCCCTTCCAATGGCGGGGGACTGCTATTGGGCGTTGCTGGGGAGGGGTAGATGCGCCAGTGATCCGCTGACGATCGCATCATAGTGGAGAAGTTTTTGGCTGATTGGTCAGTTGCGGCCCAAGTGTCTCCTCTGGTTGAGAATAAGTTATGCTTGCACAAGCGTCCTTGGTGTGATGCTTGTACCCAGGCTGCCGATGAGGAGGTTTTCGCGAGCCATGAGGTTGCTGGGTGTTCAGATGGTGATGACGATACTGCGGTGTGCCACAGGTATGCTGCTACGAGTTTGATTGGGGATGAACGAACTGCTGTGGAACTTCGGTGTTTTGCTGGGGATGAATTTAAAGCCGCGGACCATGAGAGTTCGGTTGTTAAGGGTAAGGCGGTATCCCTTGTATGTTAGGCTGGAGCGGAAGGGACAGTGACATGGGTTTGGAGATATGCAATTGGGGGTAAGCTGGTGTGCCTTGGGAGTTCTGCGGTTGGGGGTACGGGGGTGTGCCATGTGAATTTTGCGGTTGGGCGTACTGTGGCGTGCTTTGCAAGTTCTGCTGTTGGGTGTATGGCAGGGCGCCTTGGATGTCCGGCTGAGAAAGCATGTACAGAAGTGTGCCTTGGGTATTTCACTGGGGAGGTTGAAAGTGCAGCGCACCATTGGCGTTCTACTGTTCAGAATACTGAGGAGCACCTGAAAAATGCTTTTGGTGATCTTGAAGATGATATTGCGGGTTAGGCCATGAGTTCAATGAGTTGTGACTACCGTCTAGAGCCTAACCCTTGGTCGGATTGATGCTGTAATTGAGGGTGATTGCATACTGCGATCCTTCATTCTGGTCTGTACAGAAACTGTACATTTGCTGATGTTGCTGCTATAAGTTAAATTATGGAGCATCCTGCTGCCAATCTCCGGATCGTCCACTATGATGTGGTGGTGATCATGAAAATCACATTGTACGAAAGGATTTCAGAACACAGATATGAATATTGGAATGATATTCTCAAGGCTCTTTAGATACTTTAGGCAATTAGCAAATGACCAAAAACAGCAGAAGAAAGGGCTAATTATATCTTTTACATCTTTGAGTCTCATACCATACCTTGTTCCATACAGTTCTGAAAAAAACAAAGGTACACTGCTTTGTGTCATTGATACACACCAAGGGGGTGTTCTTTACATTGTTGATATGAGAACACAAGTAGGAAGTGGCAAAGCCAGCGACAGCAAGGCAACAGTGGTGATGAAATCTCACTTATATTGTGTATGAGTATGACCCCTGGGCTTCTTGTTAAAGGTCCGTGTATGCAATAATTTCCATGATATCAACCATGTTAAACCTTATACAAACATTATACACGAGAATAGTATTGTCAAGGTTTCAAGGCTCGGAGTTCGAGGGGTTAAAAAAACCCGCTAAAGACTGCAGTGATCGCGGGTACAACATAACGAACAAGATATTCGAAATCCGGAATCACAGAAGTGAACAACGGTATGTGCCGAATCTATTAATTGTTATGTAGACTAGAGAACGAGTGATGAGCAAATCTATCCTCCGCAAAGCCACCGTTCTTATATACATTTAACGCGACCGTCATCACCTATGCTCACTCGTTCCAAAATACATCCAAACCTCACTCAACTATGTAAGCAACCCTGTCATTCCATAAACCTCACCATAACCATCACACCATATTTACAACGCAACCAACAAAACCTGTTTCCCTGTCTGGAAACATGATTCCTGCCGTCAAAACCTGTTTCCCTTTCTCAAAACCAGATTCCTTCCATCAAAACCTGTTTCCCTTTCCCTAAACCTGATTCCTTCGTATTCCTCATATCCTCTTCATCAATCCCTACTCCTGCTCCTATCTTCATTCGATACAACGCTAACAAGTATTACCAGTGCACCATAAATGGGCGATATCTGGAATCAGGTGAATGGTGGATATCCTTGGGAACAATCAACTTGATGATGGTGAGCAATGGGTGTGATTCTTACATCCATATTGTATGATACACGAGGCCCCAGCATTATTCAGGTGGTATTTGGAGGTGCTCCAGTGACGCAGTATATATGATAAGTTTGTTGAATATATGGGGCGGAACGGGATAAATGCACATGTTCAAAAACCAAGTATGATGGATGGCCTGATTATTCAGCATGCTTGGTGGGACAGCAGCTCGGTTGTGGTGATTCTAGAATGAAAAACAGTGATAAGACAAATGACAGCAGGTTCGGGTGATACCCTGCACTCAAGGTGGTGCTCTTCAAGGCGGTGCACTGTCTAGGTGGTACACTCACATGGTGGTGGTGAGGCTGAAATTCAATTTGCTCACGCAATTTGGACAGTCTTTCAAACAAATTCCTGGGAGAGAAACTCTTGTACCAATCATGTTAACCCCCCTGAAAAATCACCACCACAAGCTTTTCTACTAGCATGGCTAGATCGACGCGAAATTGCATCACGCATTTTATCCGCAACAGGAAATTACCCCACCACAACAGATTGGAAGCTCACTGCTAACAGTTTCACCCCATGATCGTGGCTGAAGGCCTTTTGCCGGACAGCACTATACTTCAAGTTGGGTGGAACCGTCCTGCACCAGCTATGTTCATTGTCAATAGATGCACCTGAATCATTCTAGAATCTATGATATTATACCAAGCTGCACCAGTAGACTGTATACCAGGCGTGCCACCACCCAAAGATTCCACTGCCAGTGAATCAATTGGCCTTCAGAAGAGAAATCTAACATTTAGGCCTGACCAAATGAAAACAACATATCACAGCGATATCGTGGCAGTAGAAGTGTCTGGTGGTCAGGTGTACGGTGTTGCAACTGGGAAATACAACAAATATCGTATATTCCTGGATCAATGGAACCCTTGGCATCCATTTGAGTGTGCATATAACATTCAGCTAGCTCAAGCCTTCTGTCAGGACTCCAAAATGTGGAGTGACCAGCACCTGAAATATGGACTTGACGACTTCCGTATCGATTCTTTTCAATCAGCTACTGAGTTGTGGCCACTGGGTGAAACTGTAGACTTCGGTTTAGGTGCAGAGAGTTGGCTAGAAGACAGCTTACAACTATTTGGCCAATTGAATTATTGAGATATATTCACCTGCATCAAGTTTCATTAGACTCATATCTGATTCACCACACTCTTGGATTGCGAGCCGGTGGAACCAGCAAATTCTGAGGGGCATCGCATTTAGAGTGAGTTTAAAACCGGCGATTGGTGGTGAGCTACGCTGCAGCACCTGTCCCAGGGCGCAACACTTGTACCAGTTATTGTTGCGTCTGATGAAATGCATCTGACAAATATTTCGGGTATCAAACAGGCCTGGCCTTCATACATGACCATCGGTAATGAACAAAATGATGTCCGCCGGGTCCCCCGGCAGTGCGCCCGGATCCTCATCGGACGTATATCATGCCCTGCAAATGGTGACAAGAACACCGATGACGCCTGGCATAACACAATTCACCCGATCATTTCGGCGCTCCGAGAACTTCATATGACTGGACCAGGATTGGAATGGGATTATGCAGATGATTTTCGAAGAAGTTGCTCTCCACTACTGGCTTGATGGGTTGGTGACTATTCCGAACATGTGATGATTGCTCATGTTTCATATTGTTCGTGTTCTATTTGGAATTTACCAAAAGGTGCGCCGATGGGACATTCAGGTCAACAAACAATCATCAATCTGAGGGATCGGGGAACCTACAGATATCTTCTCAATCATGAGCAGATCGATGAACTAATAGCATCTGGAATATGTTTATTCCCCAACAAGTGCTGGCAATACTCTCTCTGCAATGTGTATCAACTTTGGCAACCTGATGATTTATATCAATTGCTCCTGGGATTAGTTAAGAATCGATGTCACTGGCTACTCAAATACCTTAAATTGCGATATATGAAAAACCAGTTCGATAAGCATTTCACATCGGTACCACAGTATCCATGATTGCAGGTTTTCCAAAATCCCTTTGACTCATTCAAGAGTGGGACATGGGAGGAGAATGATATCAGCGGCATGGTTAGAACATAGCCAGTTAACTGCGTGGCATTATTAGCTGGCGCCATCGATGACAAAACGACTGCGAACAACATTTCATCTAATGAAGAAGTAATGGGAACCGTGCCGGCATGATGCAAATTCTGTCTACTCATAAGCCAATGAAGCCACTCTGATCGATCCCTCACTGCACTTGATGATGCACTCAAACGAATCTACAGTTTGAAATGTTTTTTCTGAAAACAGAAAATATTGAAGACAGTAGAAGCCAAAGTCATAAATGAACAGAAACGAGAATCTGTGAGAATACGGGAGCAAAAGATTCTCTCGATCAGAGTCACAGTAGGGGCAGGAGTATATGGACCCAATGAAATTAATGCTACCAAATGCAAACAATTTCAAGTGCACCTGTATCACACTGAGATTGATGACAGAGATTCAATCTCCATCAATCTGGAAAGAGGGATATACTGAAAGACTGCCGTACAACAGTATCATTTCAAGAGAACATTTTCAAAGCAAATGGCTGAATTGGAAACATTGTGGGAGCAACACAGCATTCATAACTCTGAAAATCATGTGAACATCAGATCGTGCACTTTGGTTACCCCAAGATGTATAGGGTCAGGCATATATCAGATTCAATGTTCTAGTCCAGTCACGGAGGATGTCCCTCCGCGGAGAGACCGGTCCATTCACGGAGTCCCACCCTCAGTGACTGGACTGGTTCATTCGCGGAGTGTACCCCTGCACCCCACCTCCGTGACTGGACTGGTTCATTCGCGGAGCATACGTACAGAGTGCTAATTACACTCAACGTCGTGGTGCAACTACAATTGCACTATGCTCAATATCCTGACTTGAAATCAGCTCTGCTTCCTCGATGCTTTCTTCCTCTACATCGTCCTCTTCCTCCTCCTCCTCGCCCACATCTTGGTACTCTTCGAGACCCTCTCCTTCCTCAATATCCAGTTCTGTCAAATCACTTTCGTTGTTTTCCTCTGCGCCATCGCAAAACCGTACGAGTCGCTTTCAGGCTTTTTCAGGCTTTCACCAGCGCGAAAGCCAATCCAAAAGGTGTTAGGACTCAGACGGGAGCTAACTTTGAAAGTATGGGAAACTTTCAGGCTTTCCGCCGGCTTTCGCTGCATATTTCCTTTCGCGCAGATACACTTTCATGCTTTCTTGCAGATGAGGCTGCAGCACTGGCCAATGTGGAAGATCTAGCCAGCGTCGAAAGCTCTGGCCAGCAGACTAACCAGCCGGCTAGCATGCGGACTTAACTCAATATTTGAGCTCAACTTAGAGTCCTAGTGCAGTGTTATTACTAACTATCGTAGGGCCATCAGTGTTACCTCAATGTTCATGAAGATCTAGTAGACTGTTGATTATCACTATATGTTCATGTTCGCACCCAACGCTCGCACTCACGCTCGCACTCACACCGGCCCAATTATTCTGAAAATCAAGTTGCGGATTACGCTGGCAAATCTGATTCGGAGATCTGCTCTTCCCATGAATCCAAGTATCGCCATTAACCCAGTACCATCGGCTGATATTCTCAACACCATGGCCATTGGATATCATGAGATTCTCAGACTGAGACTACAGGCGCGGGTGCTAGAGTTGGTCGCGGGAATAAACTGTGTCTAAAAGTCTATTGACATCATGATTTGTGAATAAGAACTGTAAATCTCCTAAGTTAGTTGATTCTCAAGAACTCTCTTTTCCTGCCGTGTAACCTTATACTGCTCAGTTGAAGATGCCTTTCATTTATAGCTTGGGGAATCCTCTCGATACTCGCAAAGAGTGGTGAAGGTCGCCGCCGGAGGGTGTAAAAGACTAGCTGCATCACTGCAAAGGACCACTTCAAAAAACCAGCTGCGTCTCTTCGATAGACCAGCTGAATCTAGAGCGAAAGAGATTCTGCGGCGAAAGAGGTTTTGCAGCGAAAGAGCCACTGCAGCGAAAGGGTCACCGCAGCGATAGACGCAAAAAGAAGTGAAAATTTCCAAGCCTGAAAGAGCGAAAGAGCATTCGCAGCGAAAGTATGTGCAAAGCAGCCAAAGACCTGAAACGACGTGGTACTTTCAGGAACTTTCAAAGTACGGTCGAGTTTCGCGATGTGGGCTGAATGCAATTGCATTGATTAAATCAGCTGGATATGGCCAGCTGAGTGCGGGATACATGCGTGGGCATATGTGTGCAGAGTATTCACCGAGTGTACACTCGGTGAATGGACCAGTCCATTCACGGAGGTGGGGTGCAGGGGTATACTCCGCGAATGAACCAGTCCAGTCACTGAGGGTGGGACTCCGTGAATGGACCGGTCTCTCCGCGGAGGGACATCCTCCGTGACTGGACTAGAACATTCAATTTGGTGAATGGGTTTGGGAGACAATTCAACAACCAATATCTGAGAATTGTTGCATATTTCAAATGTGAAAGATGGCTACCGCATTGACAATTAAGGGAATTATATGCGACAAATGCTCAGGTACAATGACCGCCGCTGTGGTCTCAACTATAGGGTGATAACTCTGAATTACGTACCACTTCAAGGCTAAGATGAAGATGATTCGGCGAAGGTGAGAAATTATTTGAGAGTAGCTTTCGTATTAATAAACTGATTGGCCTGTCCAGCTCACTTAAAACTAAGCTTTCAATCTGTTATCAGCAGTTGACAAACAACAAAATACACGGTGAGCGCACCAACTGCACCTCAACAGAGGTCAACCTGAGCCAATATTCCTCCCAATAGTGCCAAATATGTATAACTTGAGAGAATCATATATCCGTGGGGGGTATAGAAGTTCAAACTGTAATGTGTTAGAGATGTAGCCGGCGATTGCAAAATTCCCAATCTTGCAAAGCTATTTCAGGCTCAAATTGAAGATGATTGGGGAACAGAAATCACAGGTCTTGTGTTGGGCTAGAATCGTAAGACACTAATGGATGAAGTTCAAATCTAAATGGACAGTCATCTATCCAATCATGGTATATTGTACCACTCTCCTGCAGCCATTGTGTAAGAGCATACATCTGTGAACGGTTTTGTATAAGAGTATAAGAGTAGAAATGGTTGCAAACATGGATATATGAATTTAATAGAGTAGTATGTATGTAAGATTATCGCTGGAGTGCAATTGCACTCCCGCGAAGTGACTATATCCTGCTCGGTTACCTGGCCGCCATTACATCATCCCTCTCTCTAGCTGCAGACCCCCTGGGCTGCCATACCCGTACATGAAAAGAGAAGGAAAGGTCCAGACTCGTACGCCCTCGTACGGCCTCATACATCCCGCAGCCGATCGGTACCGCTCAAGGGTGACCTTTCGGTGAATCTGGCACATGGGGCAACTCCACCTCCAGTGGTAGGTGGTAAAAACCCGTGCCGACGCCATGTATACTGGGCCGAGATCCAAGAAGAAGTGAAGAGAAGAGAAGAGAAGAGAAGAGAAGGAAACCTCCAAATTCACCCAGAAACCTCCAAGCCCTCCTCTCTGAATCCAAACCGTTCCAGCAGCAGGCCTCGTTCCAAGTCTGCATTCCAGTCCATAGTTCCGAATATCCCAGTACAGTTCAAATTTCCCCAAATCCAAGCCATTGCTCTCGGTAGTGCCGGCTCGGTGGAGCTTAGGTCATGATTGGCTTCCGCCATCGATCGTTCGTATATAATTTCTCCCGTCGAACCCGTTTCAGAGTCCCCAGGGTGACCATCATGGCCACCAGGCCGATTAGGCCTTTGATTAGTCTTGGGATAGTCTCTGCAGTAGTTAATTGACTTCAATGGGTATACTCATCTTGATTATAGCTGCTGAACCACAGGCCATGCTCCCATCGGCTGTCCGAGTACACCATCAAGTAAACCTTCGAGTATGCCTTCGAGTCCACAGTTCCGAACATCCATGGCCACTTGTGCAGCATGCCAGCAATCCCACCTCCGAGGGCATGCCCAAATATATTCTCAAGTTCACTTCCAGCTCTCCAATTCCGAACTGTCAAACCCACGGCAGGCCTCATCGGGGATAGCCTCCGCACTCGGCATTGATTGTATGTCTCATTGATTGACTCACGTGTCGGCTATCCGGATTTTCTTTGTCTTTGACTTTTGGTTACCATTCGGCTTCAGATCCAATGTTGGGTGGTTGATTTCTGTTGACTTCGTCCAGCCCTGGGTTGCAGTCATCATACATTGACATTCATTCGTACTTGCGCGTTCAAGTTGCGGTAACTAACTTGTCAGTGTGCCATAAAAGGCCTTACTGACAATGATACTAAGTCTGCGTCCTCCCGCAAAGGGTATTGTTTATTGTTATATCTCCAGATTTCCGAGTTCGTGGAACCAGGATGTGAAAGTGCATGTAATTCCAGCGCAGTTGCACTCTTGGATACTCCAGGAAGCTCGCATCGCTGCAGCCTCGTTCGTATATTCAATCGAGAGCCTAAGCTCACATCCCATTCCGACGTATCTACATTGTAAGCATGTCATATGCAGATCATACTTTCCACGTCAAAGTCCTCCAGCATTGAAGCCTGTATCGCAGCTTCGTACGTCTAAGCTGGAGCTTCTGCTCCCATCCTTCCAATCCAACGTAGGTGCGCTTCAATTATGCCGCACATTCCGATGTGATGCAATTCCGTGCTGTTTAGTGATCCATATCTTCGACCTTGAACATCTCTTTGCCGCCGGCGTATTTCGTATGACGGGCTTGGGCCTACAGCAGGCTTCCTCGGGGAGTTCGGTGCGTCTTAGTAGGCCGACTGCCATGGTGCCATAGATTCCTCTGTTCGGAATAGACATCTCGATATTGGCATCGGATATTGACGTCGGGATAGACAGCTTCGTAAACTCGGTCATTCTGTATGCCATTTGATTGAGCCTTGTAAATAATCCAAATACTGTTAGCCTTGAAACCACTCTGAACTTCGTTCCATGATAACTCCATTTAGTATAATATCTATGATCCGATAGCTATCTGGACTGTATGTCGGTAGCTCCATCGGTAGGCTTCGGCGCTTCGCTTTCATGATTAATCCTCGCCGTCGTAACCGTTGACTTCTCTGGTGTACATCACCGTAACCGTGCTTCATGCCAGCACTTTCTGTGCCGTAATTGTTTCCAGTAGAGGTTGTTTCTGAATATCTGGTACGGTTATCCCCCTTTTTGTGGTCAGAGTTCTAACAACAACTGTCCAATTCTTATGCTGATCCTCGTATCGATTCTCGTGTCGATTCCAATTCCTCCATTTGCCATCGTGGTTCGATAAGTAAATATCTCTAGATCATAGCCGGGATCTTGATACCGATAATTTCGTCGGTATGTCCTAAATTTTCAAATCTGCGTATTTCCATTCAATTGCTAGTCTCGTAGCTTGTTATCTAAATAACACATTCTTAAGAAAAGGGGAATTCCAAACGTAACCTCGCCTTGTGATATAAGGAAATAGACTTATCGTCATCCATATCCGGCCATCTCTGTGTGGAATTAGAAGCACCACAGAGGTGCAGCTTGGTGAATATCCTGGCCTCGCACACAGTTAAGCATCTCTGAGATCAACGGAAGGGGATACCGATTCTTCACCGACGCTAAGTTGAGCTGGTGGTAATGGACACATACTCTTAGGCCACCATCCGTCTGTTTTGCAAAGAGAATCGGCGCCACCGCCGGTGGTGATGACCGCTGGATAAACCCATTGGCTAGATTTGCCTCGATGTAAGCCTTTTTGGCATCCTAAATTCGAACTCCGATGAATTGTAAATCCGTCCATGACCATCCATCTCCAACTGTTCGTTTCCGGAATGTGCAAATTTGCACTGGTACGGTCAACATTTCGTGGTTTCTCCTGTAGCTCTGTAAGTTCTCTAAAGGCCTTCTTTACTGACCTCCATGTAGTTAAAGTCCTATTCGACACAACCGCCGCCTCTCATGGCACTCCCCTTATCCCTCCGGTGACATAACGTCCATCATAAAATAATCCCCACTGATTGATCCGTCCACATGGCATGAGATCTTAAGTCCAAATCCAGGATCCGGCTCTTCAGCACGCGATCATATTTCACGCTATTTCAGGAACACCACTCCACGCCATCATACCAGATCATTGTCGAGCAATAGGCTCGTACGATCATAACCTCCAAAAAAGAATGCCTCATTGTGCCATGGTGACTGTTGCTGTCTCCGCTCGTCTGTGGGAAAATCTTCATTTCATCGACCATCATTTCGATCGTCTTTTCATCAATTCGGAGGTAATTCATTGCTGTAATGAATTTGTAAGTCGGATGTGGCTTGTAAAGCCTCCGTAGCACTACCGTTGCATTTAGCGTTTCAAGTGCTTTTTCGTCACTCCAGCCGGTAATCAGAATGCTCGATGACCATTCTGATCATGTGAAACTCGTTTCTGACATCCGTCCGGGTTCGTACGACTCCCTAACTACTCCATATGTTTGTTAGCCAATTGTATGTGCAAATGATGGAGCGGTACATATTGCGGAATCGAGGAGCCTAGAAATGTACTGTTCGCCCATGGAAGAGCCAAGCCCCGCCGTCCAGATACTCCTCTCTTGACTCGGCGAGCTGGTAGCAGTCATTGAAGCCCTGCATTGTTGGTAACCCTTCTGCCGCAACTACCGCCGCTGCTCCCTGCTCGCCCATCCAGCGCCTGGGGCCTATCTCACTGACCATTAGAGATGCCTTCCATGGTCGCTTCCAGCAGCCCTATACAAACTCCCACTCTTAGGAAGAACGTCCATCGACGACCTCCCCTTGGCCAATAGATCGTTTAAAACAGTAGCACCAAGTATATGTATATATATATGGAGTACAGCCTCCTTTGGAACACGCCTCCTCCCTAGCCGTTGATCCTGGTACATTCCCGGGGCATTCCGGTCGGTCTGCCCGGTCCACTGCCACCACTTCCGCTCACCCTGGGTTCGCAGAGCCAAAAGTCAACATGCGTTGCAAGTCGACGTCAGGATTTCTGGACTTGTTCCAAGGCAACCCTGACACCAGCTCAACAGTGCGTCCACCCCGGCTGCCACCATGTATGACTCAGCTCACTCAGCGAATCACGTACTTGTCTCACCCGATTCGGACTGTGTGACAACCAAATGTCCATTCCCACCTGGGGATACGACAAGTATCAATTGAACCTCCTCGCGCAATAAATTCATGCGGAATCCGCTGGTCCCCTGAGAGTGTCCAGACGGTCCCTCCACCAATAACCCCGTGAATCCTCAGATTCCCGGTTATAAACCAAATCATCTCCATCGTATTCGTAGTAATCCGCTTCGTATGCTATCATAGGAGCGCACATATCTGAATTCGCTCGTTTGGCAATGCGGTTTCGTTGACTTGTTCGACAAAATTAAATACAGTTGGCACTGATGGCTTCTTCTCCCCACAACGATCTGTTTGCCACTTTAGAATATTCAGGGGTTATACTTCCCATTCAGAGTTGTAGCACGATCTGCGATCGTGCCAAGATGACTGGTTCGGAGTCGTAACCATAGAGCCGTAGCTTCAGAATGTCTCCGCGGCTTGTTTCAATCGCGTGTAATCGCGTAATCTTGTAAGGGCGTTTAGAATCGCGTAAGACTTCCATAGCCACTGCTGAAAACTCC